>VDFB02138862.1:0-15492 GCA_007258455.2 Sequoia sempervirens
CATTAATCCTTTGCCCAGCAGCAGCAAGATATATATCCAAGGCCTTGCGGAGACAGGAAGCTTCGCTGATCTTGGCAAGACCCATCAAAGCCGTATCATCCACAAATTGCAGGTGTGACTGAGGAGGCAAGGCATTTCCCCACTTCCACCCCTGAATTAAACCCAACTCCACATTGTGCTTCACCAGCCTACCCAGACCTTCCGCCAGAAGAATAAATAAGTAGGGAGAGACAGGATCCCCCTGACGAAGACCCCTGGAAGCACTAAAAAGAGCAGTAGGCTCCCCATTAATCAACACCGAGAATGAAGTGGAAGTAACACAGCTCATCACCCACTGGATCCATTCCCCAGCAAATCCAAAAGCTGAAAGAATTTTCCACAAAAAGGACCACCTCACTCTATCATAAGCCTTTGCCATGTCAAGCTTGATGAACATAGCCTTTTCTTTTGAGGATGCCATCGAATGAATGGTTTCCGTTGCAATGACCACCCCATCCAATATTTGGCGATCCTCCACAAAACCACTTTGTTCCTCAGAGATAAGGCCTCTGAGCCATTTCTTCAACCTTTCAGCAATTATCTTGGAGATGATTTTATACACCACATTACAAAGAGAAATGGGACGAAATTGATTCAAACGATCCGCCCCTTCACATTTGGGAATGAGAGCAAGGAAAGTAGAGTTTAAAGCTCGAAGCATCTGCTTGTTTGCCTGAGACTCCCGCACCACCTCCAACAGGTCCAACTTAATGATGTCCCAAAATTCTTGATAAAATTCCACTGGAAACCCATCAGGACCTGGGGCTTTCCCTTTCTTCATCTGAAAAACGGTGGCCTCTAATTCCTCCATCAAGATATCCTGCAAAAGATGCTCATTCATCTCCCTAGTGACCAAAGAGGGGATACAAGCCAGAACTTGGTTTTCTTCCTCCGAAACATCTTGAGAGTCTTCCCGAAATAAGGAAGCATAGAACTCAGAAGCTTCTCTAGAAATATCCTGTGAGGAAGATAGTTGCTCACCCCTATCATTCACCAGAATAGGTATAGAATTACCATGCCTCCTAGCCTTCACCGAGTTGAAGAAAAAAGCAGTGTTCTTATCCCCCTCTCGTAACCACTCCACTCTAGCCTTCTGCTTCCAAAAAATTTCCTCACGCAGCTCGCACTCCTCCAAAGCTTTCCGGGCCCTGGTCTCTTCCCTGAGTAAGTCTTCAGAAAGACCACACTCCCTTATCTCCCGAGTGATGACATCCAAGATAGCTTGAGCATCAGCCTTAGCGTGAAAAATATTGCCAAAGTAATGCCTATTCCATCTTTTAAGTTGATATTTTACATACTGTAGCTGCTTAGAAAATGAATACATGGCAGTGCCAAAAGCAGGTCTTCCCCTCCGCCACCAATCAGCCATATGCACCTGCAAAGAAGAATCTCTTAACCACATAAGTTGAAACTTGAAAGCAGGGGACCGAGCCACCCGAGCAGAAGAAGCAGAAAACTTAATAGGCCAATGGTCCGAACCCCTCCAGTCAAGAATCTCAGAGTCAGAAGCCAGCCCTCCGCCAACCCAAAAACAGGACACCAAGAATCGGTCAAGTCTCTCCGCAATACAATTCTCCCCCAATCTCCTATTGTTCCAAGTAAACTTCCCATTTCGAGGCTTAATGTCAACCAGGTTCAAAGTAGAGATGCTATCACGAAAAAGGAAAGCAGAAGGTTCTAGTCTCGCAATACCACCCTTCTTCTCATCTATCTCAACAATAGCATTGAAATCCCCTGCAACAATCCAAGGGAACAAAGGAGCTAGGCTCCGAACATAACTAATATGAGACCACAATAACTGCTTACCAGGAAAATTAGTAGGCGCATAAATGTTAGAGAGAAGAATAGTTTCCCCCAACTCCAGACTTGAAACAACCACAGAGATCGAGGACTTGGAGGACACCCACCAAAGCGGGCGAATCTTCAATGGATTCCACATGCAAGCCACCCCACCTGCATTACCATGAGCCCCAATACACTGGCAACTACCCCGCACCCAAATTTTAGACATCAACCCCATCATACCTTCAACAGTTAACTTCGTCTCCTGAAGAAAAAGAACATCAGGAGAATGAGAACGCAACAAATCCCTAACAGCTTTTTGTCGAGGGCCACTGTTCAAGCCCCTTACATTCCAAGAGAGAACAATCATTTTGGAGGATTAGAGAAATGTGAATCCAGAGTCTTTACAGACCCAGCCTCCACCAGAGACTCCCCCATCAACTTTAATTTCTCCAAATCCTTCTTTCTCCCTGCTTTAGAAGACTTCTCTACAACCCCTTTCTTTAGGTCCTTCTGAAGAATTCCTAGTGAAGGAGAAGCCTTATTTCCTTTTACCAAGCCTGCTCCCGATTTCACCAGAGGGCTGGAGAGCCCTCCTTCCCCAGACACCAGCTCCACAGAAGGCTCAGGCCCCCCAAGTACCACCAAATTCAATTTCGGATCCAGCTGGGTATCCCCAACTTCCGGAGGAGATTGGATGTGCTCTAGGAAACTGCCTTCTTGAACCCCTTCAGAGATACCGTGATCCACACTCAACAATCCTGGATTCACCTCCTGATGACCAAGGTCGTCAAGCACCTCAAATCTATTATAGGAATCGCCATCCTGGCGCTCCTTAAAGGTCCTCTTTTGGCCTCGATTCCTGTTGTGGGCCTTGGCGGGAATGAAACCCTCAGCATCCATAGCCTCAGTTGGCATTGTCTCCTTACCCTTGCCACCCTTTGGGGGGTTACGAGGAGGTTGAGTTGACTGCATCCCTGGAGGTTTAAAATTTGGACATCGTCTCTGCAAATGCCCATATTCATGACAGAGATGGCAACGAAAAGGCAAAGTTTCATAGTCAAGCTGTTGCAACCAAGAGCACGAGCCAACACGTATTTCCAAAGAGTCTGGGATAGGGTTATTCAAATCCATTTCAACACATATACGAGCAAAAGTCATTACCTTTCTGTCCAGAGTTTGTTGAGAAGGACCCACTGGTTTTCCCAGTAATGACGCAACTTGATGCAATATGTCATTGCGCCAAAATTCCACTGGAAATCTAGGGAGACGAACCCAAATCGGCACCCTATTCGGAAGCTCCTCCGAAGGATTAAAGCCTGCATGCCATGGCTTAATGAATAGACCAACTTGGTTGTGGAAGTAAGGCCCACCTTCAAAAACTCTATTGCGATCCGCCATGCAATTAAATGTCACCATGAAATAGTTGTTGGCTAACAACATTATTTCCATCTCACCCTCGGGGGACCAAGAGCGATGCGCCCATGAATCCAAAAATTGGAGCGAAACCCTCATTCCCAAAAATTTGCATAGCAAAGCATGTTTTGAGAAATACTCGATGTCCTCCGCAATCGATTCAGGTTGGATCACCAGCACTGGCCTTTCCTTGGAATGTTCAAGGCACCCATTTGTCTTCGGAATACGAGAACCACCCGCATGAACAAATCCATCAGTACTTGAGTCATTTGAAAACAAAGTATTATTAAAAACTTTTGGAGAGCAAAATGGGGTCGAAGACCCAAGAGCAGCTCGAAAATCCAAAGGGGATTTGACCCCAGATGACTCCCCCTGAGCCATGCAAAAGCGGATCTCCCAACTTTGAGCAAGAAAACTGAAAAACCCACCCACAGATCCCGAACGAGGTAAAGATCGGACCAAAGGAGAACCAAAAACCACTAAAAAGAGGCAGCCGAAAGAGAAGAATGCAGCAAGTTGAAACCCCAGGAGAAAAGCTTCTGCCCCAGCCACAGCCCACACGCTAGGAGAAGAGAGCACACCGGAAAAAAACACCACCCTAGCAACCTGAACACACCCCACCCACCAGCAAATACTCCCCAAACGCAGATAGAGGACAGAAAATAAGCATGCAGAGAGGGCAAAGCCCTCATGCATGGCGCGGCCACACACAGGAAGCCGCTTCACTCAGCGCCATTCCGCCCAGCCAAAAAAATTCCATCAGTTCCTATAAACAAGTTTATCAAGGGTTGATAAATTAATTCCTAAAGGAAAAATATATTTTTTTATCTGAGGGTGGATACTAATTACTCTTCTTAATACCTCCTATAAGATTGCGGCTAAATCCATAGCTAAAATAATTGAACAGATGACACAATAAATTGTAAGACTAGAAAAAACTATATTTATAAGAGGGAGATTTAAATTATAAAACTTGAATCTTTTTAAGGTATCTCATTAGATTCTACTTACTCTAACTTAAATTTAAAAAACAACATTAAAATCCACAAAACAAATTTCAAAGACATAATAAATTATTACAATATTATTTAAAAATCTAATTGTAATGAACATGTTATAGTAATATATATTCAAATTTTAAATCTATGAAAATATATATAACCAAATGATCCTTAGTTTTCATATATAATTTGTGATGAGAATGTTGAATATTATAATTTTTTAGGCCGATCTTTAGGCACTAATTCACCATTGTTAAAATGATCCTTAGTTTATTCATTGTTTTTTTATCATTATAATTTTTTTCAATTTCTATTAAACCAAACTCAAAAATAATGGTATAGATTGCGACTTTTGTCTTTATCATAATTAAAAGTTGTATAAATTGTTAAATTATATACTTTTTAACATATATAAAATGTATGGTTGGATTAGTGAGATATTTATAACAAGTATGCAATATATTTAATCATATAATTATTTTTGTAATAGAGATGAATAATTAAATAAATTCTATAACAATATATAAGAGTTAGATGTTAAATTCAAAAATTAAATATGTTTTCGGTCCAAGGGGTAAACGCTTGACCCTGAGCTAAACCCATACAACCATTCAACAATACCCCAATGGGTTGAACCTTTGGTGGCAAGAACAAACAATGCCACCTTATAAACCATCACACCATGCCACACACCGGCTAATTGCAAAATTAAATATATTAATAACAAATAGTGATAATATTATTGAGGGTAATATAAATGGGGATTGTCATACTAAAATAAGTCGCAAATAAAATCACCTGAGTAAGAAAAGTATTTTATTGATAATCTTATTAGGGATGCTAAGATGGTAATAAAATTTTTGCAAGCAACAATGAGCTAACAAATAATAGTGTTTATGTGCTATTGTATATCTATATATATATACATTATTAATATTATTAAAAAAATTTATTATAGTATTGATATGGGTATTAATGGATGGTATTTGTAATAGTATAAATGAGGGTATATGTAAACATGATATCACTATCACATTAACATTTCTATTATGAGTAAAGTTTAATATTATTTGTGAGTAATAAAATTGATAGAATGTCTGTATTAATTGTAGAGGGAGCCTTAATATCATCGAGTATTGTTAATACTCTTATCAATATATTCATATCGATAGTTACCTTAATATTAATGTTAGCATACTTAACCTTAATAATGCTCATCGATAATTGGATAGAATTTTTGGAATTTAAACCTTTAATAGATGTTGAAATATGAGAGGAAAATAAATAAATAAATGCAAACCATATAATTATTCACGTTGTTATTACGATCAAAAGTTACATATTTAGTACTTTAAATGCCATCATTGGGTCATGAGGAACTATCCTAATGATCATAATACCATATTGACCTTACTATCAACAAGAAATAGAAGTAGGAACAACTCATTGTGGGTTACGATGACAACCATTATAATGAGAATATTATTAGTGTAACCATTAAATTGTGATACTTGCAAATTTAATATTTAAAGTATAGTTAATAGTGAGAGATGCATTAATAATAGTATAGCATTAGCAAGTTAAACCAATAAATTAATTAAAGATTGGATGTTAATTCTATTGGAGATGGTTATTGTTGCATCATAAACACTTAAAGCATTAATTAGCATAATTAAAGGATTCAAAAAAAAAAAAATATTGGGTTTTTCTAGTGAAAAATTATGGGCATAACAATTATATATTTTTTAACATATATAAAATGTATGGTTGGATTAGTGAGATATTTATAACAAGTATGCAATATGAAGTCAAACTTTATCAAATTTGATTCTTAATAAATTAGTTTTATCGATTCAATTTATAGCTTTATGCAATCTATAAGTTTAAATAGTTTGATGGTATCTAAACTTTATTCATATAAAACTATGATAAATGTTTGATTATTTTTCTTTCCAATCTATAATTTTTTGATGTTCTTGGCTATATAATTGATATGATTCACTCATAATGTAATGATAAATTCATCCTCTTTAAAAATTCATCCTCTTTATGAGATTCTTATGGAATATTGATATTCTAGTGTGAATTCTTAATTTTAGACATATCTTAACTAGATAAATTTAGGTTCAATGAAGGCAATAGAAATTTTTCAATTTTGCATAATCCTATTTTGAAGTTAATTTATGTTAACAACTATTAAATTAGATATTTTTATCCTAAATTATTTTCAAATAATTTTACACTAATCTTTGTTTTCTTATTCTTTCTTCATTGTTTCATTTAAAATTTGAACCATTTAAGGATGCTATGTTATAGATTATAGTTGTTCCATTTTTTTTAAATTGTTAATGGTATGAAAAATATTATTGATGAGTAGATGAATTATTACAACCATTTCATATTTGTATTCCCTTTATCTAGATATATATTTACCAAAGTCTCATTGCTCTTTTAGGTGTACCGTATATATATATAAAACATGGAAAATGTAGATCATGTTCCACCTAAGCTAGATTCTTTGTTTGAAAATACCACTAATGAGATTAAAAGATTGAGAGACTCATTAGCATAGGGTGAAAACCCTGGGATATATTTTGAACCATGTATGTCAATATTAAATAGTTTAGAAAAAATAAGAGATGAACTATAGAGGACTAATGCATATTTCCCAGATAGAGTAGCTGCTATTCTTTCCCACATGTGGGAAGAAGTACATGGTGATGTTCCTTTGAAACAAATACAGGATAGTGTGACCAAAGAAATGATAAAGAACACTTGTTTTCCTTTTTATCAAAATGTACATAAGGTTAGGGGATACCAGGTCACTAGATGTGTTGATCGTGCTATGGCTGAATTGATCTACCCATGATTTCTCGCAACACATGGTCAATACCCAAAAAATTACCAAATTCCATTATATTTTGTTCAACAATTGTATATTGAGGTCCATTTGGGCCTCAAAGTCAACTACATAGACATTGCACCATATACTGGTCAGGAGCATGGGAAGATTGCCTATAGGCCCACCTATTGTCGAAGAGATAGACCAGCCCCAATGTTTAGGGTATTGGTTGGTGAGAGGTCTCTTGCTCTCACCCACTTAGCCCCCATAGCAGATGAGGTTGTCGTTGTTTCCCAAAAGGAAGCAATTGACACTATAGGTGAGATTGTGGCTGCCACCACTAAGATATCTAATGATCATGTAGGTCAGTATTTGATGTCCAAAAATTACCGATCCACGCCATTTTAGCACAGTGGACCACCATGGATCCTTTTACAGTAGTCGACATCCCTACTCCTACACAACATGCACTTACAGGAGATATGGCACACAAGACTCTGCATTGTTTGGCTGAGGACCTGTTGGAGGCATATGCCCACATTGCATCATACTATGGGATCGGTATAGAGCATGTCAAATATCATTTTGCACACAAATTACGTTCAACTCCAGGATCCCATCACTACCGAAAGCACTAAACGCAGTCGATCCATCTACGCTTCATTCAATGTACTACACGTACCATGGGTTTTACTTCAATATGTTGATTGGTTATGGTTCATCATCACCGATGCCATCTTACCTTCATAGTCCTCTACATTCATCATTTCTGGCACGACATGAGATAGATCACATGGATGCAGATGTTGATTCGTCACTTGATCATTTGGTGGATATGGTGGAGGCGCACTTGTAGAGGACTTAGGTCATCCGACATCGAGCACGTGCATGTATGTGTGCATGTGCATGTTTCAATTCTTTTTTCATTATTTCTTTTTTTAAATTTAACTAGATATTCATGTAAGTTGATATATATATGTATATATATTGTTATAGGTGGACATACCTCATAGGTGGACATACCTCATAACACTCCCAGCCTTGGTCCAGATTGTCTGCATGATCAACGTGACTCTATGGATGAATCTATTGCCAGTGGACTTGTGAGTTTTACATTTTTATATAATCACACATGTATATGTACATGCAATATTTATGTATGCATAGATCTAGATTGATATTTAAAAATACAAATTCATTTAAAAATAACTTTCATAAAATTTATCTAATATAAATTATATGTATTTAACACATCCTGTACACAATTTTATTTGCAGGGCTCAACACATCCATTAGAGTAGGACCGTTCTCATTCAGATTGTCGTTTGACTAGGAGTAGACATTCATATTAGGCCCTGCACACTAGATTTATGATATTTACCACATGTATAAATGCTTATATGATGATCTTTAGTATTCGAGATTTGATGATCTCTAACTTACATTTGCTTATATGATATACATACATTTGCTTATTTGTTGATCTTTAGTATTCAACATTTGATGATCTTTAATTTACATTTTGCTTATATGATATGTACATATATTTTCTTATATGATATATACATACATTTTCCTCTTTGCTTATAATATGTGTTATGTTTATACATTGAATCCCTTTACATGTGTGTACATGTGTTTGCTTATGGTTTAAACATGTTTACACATAATATATGTATGTATTTTCTTTAAATATTCAATATACATACATGTTTTCTTATTTTATGATCTCTTATAACTTACATTTCCTTATATTCAATATACATTTGATCTCTGGTAGAATTTTAGGGAAATCAATGGCACTTTATAATTAATTTCATTCATGTTGATCACAATAAATATTTTTTAAAAAATGACTTAAGCAACATGAACCATTGAGTTGAGAACAAGATATAATCTTTTTGACAAGTAACTTGAAATTCAATTCAAATATAATTAAGAAAAATCAATTCAAATTATACCTCTAGATTATATGTTTTTGATAAGTAACTTGAAATTCAATTCAAATATAATTAAGAAATTTTAATTCAAATTATACCTCTATTATACATTTTTGACAAGTAACTTGAAATTCAATTCAAATATAATTAAGAAAATTCAATTCAAATTATACCTCTAATATACATTTTTGACACTTTAACAAAATTCTAAAATTACAAGATATGTTGTGCATACCTATGAATTAAATAACAACAAAATCCATAATGAAATAACTTGTTTGTTTACTACTTGATTCATTTAAACTAGGATCTAGTTATTCCATGTACACTAGAATAATTTTTTTCCCATCCCATATGCATATAAATAGAAGATTATTTTTCATTATTTTGGACATCAAATTGCAAGATTAATTCTCATTTATATCACTTGGAGCGCAAATTTTGGAGAAGAAGTTTTTGCACATTTATCAAGGAGGCAAGTATTGGAGCTCGACAACTTTTCATTTTTATCAATCAAGGCAAAATTTGGAGGATAATTTAACTAAGTTAGCAGATGACTTGTTTTGAGTCATCTTTAAGTTGAAGAAGCAAATGGGACAACAAAGAAAAAGAAAAAATGTGTCTCAACGAAAATTGTCAAAAGAAGAACAAAAGAGGCGTGAACAAAACTTGGAAAATTATCATAGAAAGAAACAAGGTACACGCTTGTTTATTCTCTCTCTCTCACTCTCAAGTGTGTGTTTAGGACTTTTACTTTGAAAAAACATGAGTATTCATTTGATGGGATGGAATCCATAATATGCATTACTCCACCCAATAATTTGGTTAGTACACCTAAACATAAATTTGTATGTGCATACATTTTGCATTGTGGCTTTCTTATTAAAATTAGAAATGTTTAATGTATGACCATTTTCAACTCACAATACCCCAACTTAAAAATGTACTCTTAAACTAAAATATTGTACATTAAATCCTTCCCTACAAACCTTACACTTATCTTTTACCAATACGTTTGTTTAATGTTTTTGTCATCACATTATCATTGTTGAGTATTGCATCTACACAATTTTCTCTTTACTTTGTTCATGAAGAAAATGATAGTGTACTTCAATACATGCTTAGTTCTCCAATGAAACCTTAAATTTTGTGTCCCTCACTATGCCACTTTGATTTTCATAATTTTTTCAACCACATTAATTATTTTATGGCTTTGCAAATTCCTATATATTCTAACTTTGCACTTTGAAAGAAACCATTATTTTTTCTTAATTATTCATGAAACTACACCTTCATGTACAATGAAGTAGCATTCTAATGTTGATATTTGGTGATCAATATCGCCTATCCAGTCTACATTGCAACATCTAATTAGCTTAAGATTTTTCTAAACTCCCATTGAATTTAATCTAATGATCAATAGTTCCTTAAAAATATTTTTTAAATATTTTAATAAATGCCCAATTATAAGCTCTAGAATTATTTGAAAATTAGAACTCAAATTATACTTAAAGCCAATGCAATGTCAGGTTTTCTAGAGATTAACACATGTATACATCAAAACTCAAGCAATATGGTGACAAGGAATAATAGTTATATGATAGATTATTCTTTTTATGTCTTAACACACATTTGTTTTGAAGGTTTCTTACCATCATTTATTGGAGTAACTATTAGTTTACAATTATCCATCTTGAAGTTTTATAAGATTTCGCTGTGGAGATATACATCCAAGACTAAGAAATACTAATTGAAATAATAGGAGAGATTTTTTGTCCTTGCACATATGTCTCATTTTTCTTGGACAATACAAAGACTCCCCTTTACATTTTTTGTTTCTTTGTTTCCTTTTCGTTTTTATTAGGTCTTGTTTTTATATTGTCTTTCTTTTCTTCTTCATTTTGAACTTATTTTGTGCTTTTTCAAACTTTCAAGTTTTATTGCACTTGAATGACTATAAATACTTTTAAATGTCCTCAAGTCATCTTGGTCATGCAAGTTGCAATGTTTATTTGATCCTTGACTCCAATTCCTTAAGCCAATTCTTTTTGTTTCAATATTTGTGTTTGGTTTTAGTTGATTATTTGGGTTGTGTTTTATGTCCCATAAATTTTTAACTTTTTTCATCTTAGCATGATATTGGAAATTTATTTGAAACCTTGAAACATCTTATAGCCCAATTTTTTTGGGGTTCTTTGGATCACCTTGTTATACTCTAAGGGTTTCCTTTGCTATATCACTAGCCTAAAAGTTCTAAGTCACTTGTATGCATAATCCTCAAACTTTGATGCTTGGCATGGAATTTGACCTATGTGTATCCTATCCTTGGCTATGCATTTATGGATTTTTTTTCATACATGTGCATGTATTTTTTTTGTTTCTTTGGTCTTTTCTTTTCATCACTTCAATGTTTTCATTATTTTTATGTTTTATGCTCTAGGGATTCCTCAAGCTAGAAGTGACCCAAATCTAGATATTGGATCAAACAAATCCGTTGAAGAACACATGGACCTTGAAGTTAGGGAGGAGACCCAAGTTCAAACAATGCTTGTTGGAGAGGGGTCAAGATCACTTCCTTCTACTGGTATGGATGAGCATATAAAACTAGTAGAAACTTCTCTCACTTATAGCATCATATCTTATCAGTTTGTTTGCTTGCATACATAAACTTCAATTATATAACATCATCTCTCACTTTTGTTTGCAAAATATTTTGTAACATGTAGGAAGGGCTCAACAAGCAAGAATTTTTCGTGCTCAAGTCGAGCCAAATCTAGACATTGGATGAAATGAATCTGCTCAAGAACGCATGGTCCTTGAAGATAGGGATGAGGCACAAGTTCAAACAATGCATGTTGGAGAGGGGTTGGGATCACTTCCTCCTACTGGTATGGATGAGCATATAAAACTAGCTGAGAAGGTGAGGAAACAAATTTCTCATAGAAATTTAGATCATTTACTTGAAATGGATATGGAGAAACTGAAATATTATGCCAACCGGCCTTATAATAGAGAAAGAGGTCAATGACTAAATATGTAAATGGAATGATCAATCATCATTTCAATCATCTTAATACACTTGAAAAAACCTAATTGTTGTCATGTTTACGTCTTCGTGATGAGCTCAAAGAGTCATTACAATTGTTGGATGTACATTCGGCATCAAATAAGAAGAAACACATGGGATTACAAAAGGATATTGTTTAAAATGTTAAAAAGGGTTTAGTTTCCATTGGGAAAGGATCTCGATCAGTGGATAAGGCCACTACAAGAAGGGTGATGTTGACATCACTTTTACATCAAGATATAGCAAGAAAAAGAAAAATGTCTGCACTTTCAACTAGAATTGGTTATAGTAGAACCACATTGATAAAATATGAGAAAAAGAGAAAGTTTTTGCATGAGAGTTTAGAAGGAAATTGGGAAATTATGTGTAGAGCTCCCCGTTCTAACAGGATTGAAGATGTTGTTAGGAACTTGGTCTCAGGTTTTTGGCATGATCAGACTTGTCCATCATCAAATACTAGAGATGTTATGAGACACATGATTGGACCTAGTATTTATGAAAATCATATCAAACATTGGCTAGACATAACACAATTTGAGATGTATATGAGCTTTTGTAATGCATATCCTCATATAAAGATTGGGAAAACAATGTTTCAAAGGTTAAAGCCATAGTATGTGAAGATAAACAAGTTTTTTGAAACTTCTTGTTGCCATTATCATATTGAATTTAACCTCTACTGTCAGGTGTTTCGAAAGATCAGAGAAGAAAGATGTGGGTTTCAAAATGCACCTCCTAAATAGGAAAGTTTGTTCATAAAGTCTATATTATGTGATCATGAAAATGGACCTCAAATAAACTGCATAAAAGGAATTTGTGAGACATGTGGAAATTTGGCTAAATTTCCTTCAAGAATTGAGGATACTAACCTAACAAAGATAGTAAATTGCAAGAGGTAAGTACTATTTTTAGAGAGTTTATTTGTTTCAATTTCTCATAGATTTTTATTTGGATTCTCTTTGATGTAATGTTTCATTGGTTGTGTGGTTTATTAGTTATTCAAATATTTTACTCACAAGGTACATGTAAAGTTGCAAACAAATTTTGGGAAAGAATCCACAAGGTTGAACTATGTAGAAGAGGAGATTCCCATTGGAATATTTATGGAAGATTTTTAAAAATTGATACGACCATACATACAACATTCCTTTTTTGCTAAGTGGAAAGCACAACAATTCCAAACATTGAGAGATACTTTCCCACATGGAACAATTCTATCAGTAGTTGACTTTGCAGAAAATTACTCCTTTGTACATCAAAAGGAGATTCAATTAGAGTATTACTTTTCAAAGCAGATCACTATTATGGTTCATGTGTGTTATCGACATGCACAATCAGAATTGGATGGTGTTGAGAGTACAATGAAGAATGATCCATTAAGAAAGAATATCACTTTTATATTAGTGATGATAAAGAGCATGACACACTTTTTGTCCAACATTGCTTTACAATATTTTTTGAGAATTTGAGTAGGGCTGTAAAATTTGAAAATCATTTTGTATGGTCAGATGGATGTGTGGCACAATTCAAATCTTCACGGCCATTCTATGCACTTTGTAGATATCATAAAATTTACAAAATACCACATGTTTGGAGTTTTTTTGAGAGTGGGCATGGAAAGGGTGAGCATGATGGAGTAGGAGCTTGCATCAAACGAGCTTTAAGAAAGCATCAAATGAGTTATCTAGAAGATCTTCTAGACAATACACATGATGTTGTTGAATGGTGCAAGAAACACTTTGCATCAAATATGGTCGGCACATCTTCAAGAACAAACTGACACATTCCACATAGAGTGTTTTGGGAGATATCGGGTATGTATAAATTACATTAAATCAAAAATTTGAATTTATTTAAATTTAAAATATATATATATATATATTTTTCACATAAGTTTTTGTTGTACATATATCTAGGTGTGGATAGAAGATCGATGCATGGATGCAAGAGGGTAGACAAAACAAGATTCTTGCATTGTGTTATGAGTTCAAATAGTTGCCATGGATGGACATTATACACAAGGGATTACTCTTGTTTTGCACTGAGTGCATTGCGGGAAACTCGATTATGCATGCAACAATCGAAACTTGGATATATTGGTAATAGGATACGGTGCCACTAGTTGTTGAAACATATGATGGCGAGGAAGAAAAGATTTGAAGACACATTTCCTTTGATTCAATTGATTATGACCATATTATTTCATGATTGGTTAGAAAAGGTACATGTGTAAGTTTTCAATAATTTAAATATTATATATATCTAGTTAATGATCTTTAGAGACATTTCTAATTTTTGAGTGTATTGTAAGTTTGGTTATGCGAGATGTTTCTGATCATAGCGAGCTTAGAAACGTGAAGAGTGTTAGCTATTATTTACTGCATTACCGCAGAGAAGAGAGGAATAAGCTAACACAACCTAGAGAGCCTAAGTGATGGAATGTTATTTCCCACAGGAGAGTTTGAATTTAAAATTTTATATACATTGTATTCACATGTGCACATTACATTATAAAGATTAAATATATATTGTACAAACCTTGAGCATGAAAATGTTGCACACATTCATATGTCTTACCTTAGGTTCATGTTTACCATGCAAGTTCTGTTGTAGTGCAAGGGACATATCTAAAACAAGTCAAAGTTGTTCAACATGGGATTCATTTTGTTGACTATCAACCTGATAACAAGGTATATCAATATAGTCACTAAATAATTGCTACCGCTCTACATCTTCATGTAGTTCCACATGCACATGGCCAAAGAAAATGGAGAATAGATAGTGATGATCATCAAAAAATTCTACATGTTATTAAAGAGCGGGCTGAACCAGAATCTTTGACTTAGATTATATCCATGGTTTTCAAGTTCACTTGTAACCCTATACATGTTCAAATGAGAACTTATGGTAACTTGTACATAGTTGTAAATCATTTTGTGTAAATTACAATTATATGTACATATTTGTTCGATGGAAAATTCTTAAGTTCAAGAGTGTTTGATAGCATCATCTCTCACTTTTTTTTTGGTTGCATGTAAGCCCATGTATATGCTTTCAATCCTTATTTGAAATGTAGTGAAGTTTTTTAAAATCATTTTTCCTAAATTACAATTATATGTACATATTTGTTCCATGGAAAATTCTTAAGTTCAAGAATCTTTGATAGCATCATCTCTCACTTTTTTTGGTTGCATGTAAACCCGTATATATTCTTTCAATCCTTATTTGAAATTTAGTGAAGTTTTTTAAAATCATTTTGCCTAAATTACAATTATATACAACTTATATTTGTTTCATGGAATTCTTAACTTCAAGAATCTTATATACACTTATATACAACTTATATAATTTGTCCCATCGAATTGTTCCATGGGAAATTATGTAAATTTTAAAATTAAGTATTAT
>VDFB02138866.1:0-50030 GCA_007258455.2 Sequoia sempervirens
TGTTTCGTTGGACCTTTTGAGATTCTAGAGGAAGTGAATCTAGTAGCCTATTGAATTTCTTTGCCACCAACTCTTTCCAAAATGCATCATTTCGTCCATGTGTCCTACCTTAAAAATTATATAATAGGGGATAATCATGTAATTGATTGGATTGCTTTATAGGTACAGGACCACAGAGTAGTAACTCTCGAGCTCGTCAAGGTGTTATGAACACATAAGCTACACTTGAATAATAGAGAGGTCTTGTAGTGGAAAGTCCATTGGGACCAATACGCAGAAGAATCAGCTACTTGGGAGGACTATGTGAAAATTCAATAGAAACTTCCTCATATTCTTGATGCTTTTGAGAATGTTGAATATTTTTTTGTTAGTTTTTATGTTTTAATAATACCTTAGGTCATCGGGGACAATGATTCATAAGGGGGGAGTATGTTACACCCCAATTGTGAAGCTACTATTTACTATTACTACATAGGGTAAATATAAATGTAATGTGAATTATGGAGATGAATAAAATATGTTTGTACCTTGTTATCAATATGATGTTATCTCATTTGATGATTGTGTCAATTGATGTTATCTCAGTCGATGTTATTCATGGTGAAATATTGCTTCTATGTGAATGAAAGGTTATTGAATTATTATTATTCTAACTTTGGAAATGTTTATGTATACTGCATATGTTATGAACAATTGACTGTCGTGTGCATGTGTTAGTGGATGCAGGTATGTGTTCCATTCCTCCAAGTGGAGGGGAAGTATCACTAGGGAGAATATCTTGGTCAGGTAACCAGTAAAATTAAACTATCTGAGCATACACACACCAAGTAGAATGATTGAGTTGAGTCAGTTTGTGGGTAGTAGGTAAGTCATCCTTAGCTAATATTTTTGCATTTGAGAGTATTTTTTGCTACTGCATGCATTATTGGGTGATGTTTATCTAGTTGAAATTTTGTGATCTTTCTTTTGCTATTACAATTATATTGACAAGTGAGACGTACGTGGAAGTATGTGTATATATATGCACATGTGTGTCAATGGGATCAAACGACACACATATGCATATGTATAGATGTACCACACATAAACACTTATCAATATGATGGTAACTATGAATGGCTATATGTGAATCAAATGTTAGAATTGATTTGGAAATGCTTATGGCTATGTGGTGAAGTTGAATTCCACCCACCATGCCGCGTATGTGAAAAAGTATGAATGTGTTTTAGCTGTTGGCTTAGACTTGGTTGACGTAGTGATGAAGAGCAACACTGACTTTGTCCAACATCTTTAAATGATTAAATAGACTTATTCCTTGAATACAGTCGATGAGTGATATGTGTTATAGATTTAATATTGACTGATTCTCTTCATAAGAGACCATGCGAACATGATAAGAGGATTAGAGGATTTGGCGCCACCTCTTGAAAAAAATTTCTGTAGATGTCTTTGTTGGAGTATAATTTGAATTCTCCATGTGCATTTTGAATTAGTCTTTGGATTGTTGTAAAATATGCAAGTCAATTTGTAGGAGGTTTTACTGAGCTTGAGCTTACTTGATCACCACCTTATTGTTGAATTGCTTTGCATGAAGTTTGTTGTCATTTTACATGCCTAAACTGTAGGCCATGAGGTTGTTTGATTTCTCTATAAATAGCTGAGCCTTTTCATTTGTGAGGTATGTAATTATTCAAGAGATTACACATCTTTTGCATTTCATAATTCTGTATTTTCCCAGCCATACTTTGCTTTGCATTGAGAGACTGAAAGGAAGTAAATTCATATAATTGTGAGGAGTTTATATTTTGAGATCTAAGTAAGCTATGAACAAGTGAGGTAGAGATATTGTGATATTCTTGAGAAGATTATTTTCAAACTATTTGTTGTGGGAGAGGGTTGCATTGCTGTCGTTAATTTGGATAAGTGATAAAAGGCATGAGGATCTCTTCTTATTTTTTTTTTACTTAGAAATTTTATGTTTTCTATGATTTCTTGAAATGTATTTTTCTTTATGTGCAATAGAAGTATTTGAGAGTGTATTTGAAAAGGAAATTGAAGCTTCAATGCTTATTTTATGTTGTGTTTGTAAGTACTCCATAATAGGTGTTTGGTGTATATAATAGATGTAATATACTAGGTTTGATTGAATACAAGAGTCACTTGAGGTACACCCAACTTAAGTTATTGATTTAACTAGGAAAGCTTGTGTTACTCTTAGGATAGTTAATCTAGTATGGGAGGAAGCTTGTGTACTTACTTATTTAGTAGATTCATTCCAAGTAGATTACAATGGTGGTAGGTTAATTTGGGGTGAAAAAATATCCATTGAAGGACAATACCTATGCATAGTTTAAGATAGCCTTAAGTCAAATCAGCCCTGAGTGGTGTATGTGATAGATGACTCTCAGTAGGAATATTGAATGTAACACTTTGGCCAAAGTAGTGTAATGTCTGAGACTCCACTATGGATTTTGTGACTACCAAGACTACACTATCATTTCATCGTAGTCTAGTATTACATGCTAGTTCGAGATTGTGGGATTACAAGTTCTAGTTATGTAGGATGCAACACTATGCTTAGTTGGTTGTCATTATTGATTTCTCTACCAATATCTTCATCGAAGGGAAGGGCCATCTATCGAATGATAGATGTGCGGGGGATTGCATTAAGCATCTATGGTTGGAAAAAAAGTGCCTGAGTGATGCTTCTCCTCTAGAACAAGTAATAGAAGAACCAAGATTTGACAGGAAGGATCCTAGACCATCTTACAACTATTTGTTCTAAAGATATTTGAGCTATGTATCTAAACTTATGCACTCCTGTATTGATGTAACTTATGATTTATTATGATGAAAAGGAAATCCATGTTATATTACGTAATGCATCTTGTTTAATAATTTTATTTATTTTTAATTACAATGGCATGTTACTTGTTTATTTACTCGTATAGTGTAAAATTAGAAATTTTTACTTCATTAAAGGGTTATTACGTTATACTTTTCAACTTTCATGTTTGTGCATTCACCATTAGCATAGGAACTACTAAATTATGGAGGGGATGTATAGTCTCACTCTTTCTCTCTTGAGGAGGGATATATATTATATATTTATGATGGATGTAGTTCTGTAGGGGTTATGTTGAGTACTCCTTCCATCACTTGTACTTGTTTTTTTCCTTACATTCTCTTGTTTGGAGAGGGGTTTTTCTCCTTTAATTTTTTTAGAGTGAGAGATATTTTGTACACAGGTGCCTAACATGGCCTAGTAGTTAGGACCCATCCTTGCATCATCTATGCATATTTTCATTATTGAATTTTTTGTTTCTCCTCAGTCACACTTAAGGGAGGGTGTCGATGTGAACAAATATGTTACCTAACTGGTTCACCTCCTAGGTCCTATTCACAAATGTTAGTTAAGTTTACTTATGGTGGTTCACTTTAGATCCTTAATTTTTGTCTCATGTCATATGATTGTGATACATTTAATAATCCCATGTTTACTTATCCTCACACCTTGTATGCATACAAAATGCTTCATATGTACATTATGTAGAATAATTGATCCATTTGATCATTGTGCCATTATTGCATACATAATAAAATAATTTATACTATTATCACTCTCTAGAAGACTATATCTAGTTTTTTAGGTGATCTTGGGAGCTTGAGTCCTTGTATGCCCTAAAAAATTTATCTTGAAGGGGGAAGATTGAAGAGAGATTTATAGAATTAAATTTTTGGTGGAATATTCCTTAGTGAGTTAACATTTGGTTGGAATAGATCACCAATTGTAAGCTACTTTACATCAAATATATATAAATTATGTCTCCATAAAAATGGATAGAGGTTAATACACACTCTATGTGTTATGGAACAAATTGATGATATTCTTAATATGATGATGAGGAACATTAATATTTGATTATATGATTTTGAAGAAGATTGAAAAAGGGATTATAACCCTAGAGCCATTAAAATTATGAATAAAATGAGTATGATAATGAAAAGGTGTCCAAAAAAGTTGTGATGAAATAATAAAATTGAGATAAAAAGATCTTAAAAGGCTATTTCAATTGTGGTAATAAAACTAGAATTGATAATCCAAATTATACTAGTACTTTGAACCTAGAAGAGTTTATTGATTAGTTATCTAATCTAGAAGAATATAAATTGAGTATGAATAAATTTTAGATCATGAAAGAATGAATTTTATAAAATAAAAGACTAAAGGTTATGCTTTTGTATGGTATAATTAAATTTAGTTATAAAGGAATAGAAAATAAAATCAAAATATTGAAATGTGGGATGTGATGGTATAGAGTTGAAGTATAAGTTCACCCATAGGGATTGTCAATTATAACTATTAAAGAAGTTAAAAAAGATAAAATAGAAAGATACATGAGTGTCAATGAATGTAATAAGAAATTCTATGAGTTAACAATAAAAGATAGTCATCTTTAATTAAGTAAAGATTAAGTATAAAACTATATAAATGGTTTAAGGGGATATTTAATTAAGAAGAACTAGATATTATATTAATATATAATTTGTTGATGAAAAATATCAAATTGAACTAAAATCTAAAGAAAATTTGAATAATATATTTAAGGTAATAAGAATAAATGATCAAGAGGTGGCAAAGGAATTCATAATGAAAAAATGAAGTAAAAGAAAACATTGAAGGATACCACAAAGGTATATCTAAACATTTTTAGCAAGGTAGAGAAAAATATCAAAGATGTGGTGGAATATCATTTAGAGGAACCTATTTTAAATGCATAGTTGATTAACATAGATAATTTGGATGTAACAATCCATGGCATAAAAAATTATCACGCTTGACAATTTCATACTAGGTTTAGCTTCCCCCTATGTGCTTGGACCTAATTATGCATTTAATTATTCATTTTATAATATCTTTAAAAAATAAAAAAATGGAAATAAAAATTAAGCATTTATTATTTTCCCCAACACTTTAGGTCCCGGAAAGGATGGGTCCAGTTTAGGGCACCCCACGCCCTTGACCAACCCATTTTGGATATGTTGGTTCTGGGCTGCACATTTATTTTAATTTTTAATTTAATTTGTCGGCCATCAATATTTTATTTTTGGGGAATTAGAAGAATTGCATATAAATACTAGTCATTTTATCATTTGAAATCCTAGAAGAGATCCTAGAAAATCTATTGAGAAAATTGAAGATCTTAAAAATTAGTCAAGGAAATTCAAGGGAAGAGTTAGCAACATTACTACAATGCTTTTATCAGTCAAGATCAAGCTTGCAAGACATAAAGAAGAATGAAGCAAATTATGTGCAAAGAGCTATCATGACCAATCATGCCAAATTATGAAGAAGTGTTGAGTTATCCTCTACATTCTATCAACAATAGTTTATTATGTTTTGGGAACTAACCTTTGCATTCCTCTCTACCTCAGCATTCCTATAACACCCAGATCCTATTTCAATGGGTAGGGGATGTACATGTACAAAACAATGAATTTGACTATGAAGAATTGGAACTATTTACATATTGTATCATTTAAAAGAGTTAAGAGCCATAATGTTACAACAAGAATAACAAAATTTTATAACCCATGTATCGAAATATATTATAATATTATAAAATTATATTATTGGGGACCCATTTAAAGTCATTGTGTTGTGGCTATTGGTGTGTTTAGTGATAGTGATGAAATGATGGAAGATTTTGCCTGATAGAGAGTATGTCTTGGAGAGAAATTCATCCACCTGTTCCAATCAAAGACACAAATGGGTGATTTTGTGCATAAGGGCGATCTTTCCATATCGTTGACTAGTTTGTGTGAATTATCATAGATGGAGACATGAGTAAAATTGTAGTGTGTCTGGATACATATGGTGAGGATGTTAACTAATAAAAAATGGCCCATTAGGAAATTTTTTATTGCCATTTTATATATATATCAAGATTTCTATTTTTATTCTCTTTCTCAAGCATTTGAAATTTTTTGGATTTACAAAAGATTGGTGAAACTCTATGACAATTCAGGTATATGATTCTTACTGCAAGACCCAAAAAATCTAGAAAAAAACATTGAGAAACTTCCTTTACCTACATTACTGAGTTTATATTTGTTTGTGCATCTATAGATATATTAAATTCTTTACATGCTAATTGTATGTTTTTTTTTAAATTTTATGATACATTTTTTTTGCTTCATAAGGAAATTTGTATTGATTTGCAAAAAACATTATAATCATCTGCTATTGCAAGAAAAAGGGCGCTAGACCAAAAAGAAACCACCCAAGTCACCCAACTGAACTAGCCCCAAGAAGAGAAAGCCAAAATGGCTCATGAATGCACCAAAATCCCCAGCCACCAACATAGAAACTATCCAAAAAAGTTGATTTTGATAAAAACTCCCGAGATAATACAAACACTAAACTAACATGCCCCTACCATGCTTCATAAACAAACAATATAGAACCTAGAAGAAACCCAAACCACCCACCCCCACACCAAACATAAAGAGCAACAAAATCTATAGGAAACCATTTTCCTTCACAAAGGCATCAAAATATTTCATGCATTCCATATCATTTACCTCAACCAAATGAAAAAATTTCTTGAGGAAGAGAACCACGACAACCACAATCATCCGATGGTGCACCAATTCCATCCCTTTTAAATATAGAAGAAAAAGAAAAATCCGAATCACCTCACCTGGCTTCTTCACCAGCTACAAGTCACTCAGGCATAGTTCTCCCTTGCCAGGAATGACCACCTTGAGCACCTCCTCCAAGCCACCAAACATCTCCTTTTTAAACAATTTTCCCAACAAGACTTTGGCTTCTACCTTCAAAACCCCATTATCCAAAATGGAGGCTAGGAACCACGACACCACCTGTGAATTAACATGGAAATACTCCTTATGCTCTAGGTACCCTTTGTTGAGCACCATTTTTAGGGCCACCACTATTAGCAAATCGATGTTGAGCAATATGCACTTCAAGAACTAATCAAAAACTTCCTGGAAAGCATTTTTCCTATCCTTGCAATCCAAAGCTAAGGGGGTGTTAGCCCCAAAGCAAACAATCGAGTCCACATAAATCTCCATAATAAATTTTGATCATTCTGCCATGGCTGAGCAATCCCAAACAACCACACTCAACCCCAAACAAACATAGATAACTAGAAATGATACCCTCACCACCCAAACCAGAATAGAAATACACTGTAATTAATACTAGCTTTATTATCCTGTACATTCCCAATGTGCCTGCCTTAAAACCATATGCCACACCCAAAGCCACTGTCACTCCAAAGAATGAGTATGAATAGAGTGTAGGGAAGAGTCATATCAAATGCTTTGGGAATCAAATCATGTCCTTTCCAATAGCCCACACTACCACCCACTTAATTTTATGATATTTGGTTACAGTTACTTGTTCTATTTATTTATTTTAATTTTCTTTCTAATGTTATTGTTATGTTACATTATTGTGTCTCCAATTTGATTTGAAATTGGAATTTTGACAGAGACAAGAAAAATCTTTCAAAACACTAATTTTGATATTTTAAATTAGATATAATAATAATATTTACACCAAAGGCATGTCCCTATTTGAGCTTTTAGAGCTCAATTTTTCAATCAACGGTTTATAAGCACTAAGAGGGCCTGGTTGATAGTGTGGTAAAATGCAATCATAGATTGTTTAAAGTGGGTAGATCGAATCATTCCTCTCCTTCACCACCATTGGTTTGTAACTCCTCGTCAACACTGCTCTTCACTTAATATTTTGAATGTATACCGATCCTTCATCACCGTTGGTCTATAACTCCTCGTCACCACTTGGCTTCACTTAAGAGTTTGAATGAAAATTGATCTTGTTTAATGTTCAAAACAAAACTTAAGGAGTTAAGGAATAGACCAATCCTATTTAATGTTCATAATGGAAGTTAAGGAATTGTATAAATTACAAGACTTCAATATGAAAATATAGTGCTAAAGACCTATGTTGGTGTTTCCATATTACAGGATTACCACGTTCTACTGGTTATATAATTATTGAAGCAAATGGTGGTCTGAATTAGTAGCATATAGTAGTATATAATTGAGTTGTGTGGATCATTGGCTGGAATTATTCTATACAGTTTATTATTTCTCCATATTGGATTGGGGCTCTGATACAAACTCTACTTGGTTTTTCAGATCTGCAATGTTGTAGCTCTAGTAGGCCTTGTGAATGCAACTCTTGTGATCTCCAAGTTCCACTTTAATGGTGTTTGGAAAGATCCCAGGTAAGCTATCTAGTGTTTTTATAATGTCTCTCCACTCTGGCTTTTTTTTTCTCATCGAATGCCTGTGTTGTGAAAACATGTTATACTACTTCTATTTTTGTTGCAAGATTCTAGACAACTAATGTTGTAAATTTCTTTTCTATCAGCAAGTTTGGAGACATATATGACAAAGAACATTATGTGAGAAATTTGAGAGATGATGTAAGGATAGTGAGAGAACTCAGGCCAAAATATTTAATGGAGAGGTTTGACTACAATAGGAGCAATATCTCAAATTTTTGGATTAAGGCTTGGTCTTCTGTTGATTACTACTTGCAAAAGGTTCTTCCCAAATTAATTGATACTAGGTAAGTAAAGATTTCTTCTATGATCTTATCTTAATTTCTTATGATTTGAACAAGTTTATAAGCATTAGTACAAGAAAATCTAGCATTTGTAAATGTAGAAGCTTTGGGTTTTATTCTTAGTTAAGTCTATTACACAAGAAAGGTTAAGTGCTTGTAAACTTGTATGTTTGAGTTTTATAGGCATCATACTTGATATTGTGTAAATAAATCAATCTTTATACATTTTATTTCTCTCTGGAAGTTTGGCCTGTGAGATGTTTTGATCATGCACAAAGAAATCATTATGTATGAATAAGTGGAAAAAAATTATTCCTCTCTAGAAGTTTTGTCTGTGAGATATTTTGATCATGCACTGAATGGGTGAATACATTTGAACCCTTTGTGGAAGTTTTCCCTATGAAATAATTATTTATCTTAAAATTTTCTTCTTTCATGCCAGTGTGATCTAGATATCTCCATTTGTAAATTGATTGGCATTAGAGGTCCCATCCAACACACAATGTCTCCAATGTTTGGCTAATTATGAAGCATTAAAATTTTCTGAGCCTATTGCTTCGCTTGCAAAAAATTTAGTAAGCACATGACTAGGGAAAGCTCCAAGCATAATGGGAAGTGTTGAAAATTGAGGTGATTATGTAGCTTAATACTTTGTAAAAAAATTTGATTATTGATCTAAATATGTATTCTTTGTTACAATTTCTTTGTGGATGATTATTTGGTTAGATTCATTTTACCATTTGTAGAATGAAGATAGAAGGTTGTAGAAGAATTAGGCAGAATATTAGAAGTTACATAGCATATACCATGGAGAAACCCTTTCGGGAAAAAAATCCACCAAGAATCAATGTATTATTTAATCTCAAAATAAGATTACAATAATTCCAATCCTTGCTTGAGATGCTTCTTTTGCCTTCAACAAATCTTCTTCACAACAGGTTGCAATAAAAACTGATACAAACTCTCTTCAACTTGCTTGAGATAAATAGGCAATAATCAACCTTGTAAACTCCAAAGAGTTACAATTATAGAGCTCAATCCCTATCTCACAAACGATATGCCTATCTCTTGCAAGTAGAGTTATACCATGAAGAACAATGTCAAATCAACTCCTTCATCCATATGGGGCCCCCAAGTTGAAGTCATAACTCAACCTTTATTTCGAAGATATCTTCAAAGCTTATCCTCAAAGTTGGCACCCAATAATGGGCCCACTTAACTCAACCTTCTAAAATACCTTATCATGCAAAAGTGTAAACTCCAAGAAGCCAACTTGGGCGCCCAAGGTGGGTCCAAGTCAATCTCTATTAGCTAAAACATATCTCTCCACCATTCATGCAAGAATGACCATCCCCTATTAATTGAAAGTAGTCACCTATTATCTATCATGCAACTCAAGTCATTAGTCATCCATTCCAAGTTAACTGAAGTCAACTAGCATTCAACTAAAACTAACTAAAGATACCTGAACCATAACTAAACTGAATTTCCAAGAACTAAACTAAACTAAACTAAACTAAACTGAACTGAACTGAATTGAACTAAACTGAATTGGACTAACACTGAACCAAACTAAACTGAACTAAATTGAACTAAACTGAACTGATTTAAATTGAATTTAACTGGACTTTATGCATGTAAACATCAATCCCTAACTTCTTTGATCTTTACATGCATTACAAAAGTGCTATCTTTTTCTCCAAATGGTTAACTTAACTCAAGGTGGGTTCCACCTTCCATGTGGGCGCCCCATGTGCTCCTATTTTGTAGGAGATTTTCTTAGATGCCCTCACATGTTCCTATCATTTAGAATTAATTAAAAATTTCAATTAACATGTTCATTTCATTCAAATTTAATCTCTTTCTAATCCTAGTGTTGGGGTACACTTTCCAAGGACTTAGGGGATACATAAAATAATGTTTAGGATTGCAATTAAATGACATCCTATTCCAAACATTCTCCCACTTGACATTATACATTGCAATTAATTTAAACAAGGAATCATTATTATAAATCAAGTACATGACTCAAGGCCAATCGCCTTCCTACACCAACTAATCAAACCATGCCAACTTCAAATGCAACTTGCATAATCATGAAGCTCCAAGAAAATGAATTAAACCAAAACCAAGAGAACTTATTTGTAGGAATTGGTTTCGTAAGATAATCTGCAACATTAATTAAAGTGTCAACTTTCTTAATTAATACCTTCCCACATTCAACCATTTCTCACACAAAGTGATACTGAATATCAACATGCTTAGTATGAGCATGATACATAGGATTTTTAGCTAAACACATAGCACTCTGACTATCACATGATTCAAGTTTAACTTACTTGCAATTAAAACCAATACCTTTCCCAAGTCTCTATATCCAAACTACCTCTTTGGAGGCATGTGAAACCGCCGAGTGTGTTGAACTCATGTCCAACCAAGGTGTAGGCTTCTCGATCTTTACTATTGAAAAATATTTTCTTAGAAGCAACCATTCCAACATATATATCTTACCATAAGAGAACTCAAGCCTCACCTATTTCTCCAAGTATCCATGAGGACTTGTAACCAACCAATCATGCCAAAATCCAAATACAACATAGCACTATCATGAATTAATCAAGAAAATGATTAATGTACCCAATACTTAAGAGAACTACACAAGATCAATGTCAAAGCTCTAATCATGAATCAAGAACATAAACATGACAACATGATCTAATCATCTTCTACTAGGAGATCACATGCACCATATTGGTCTCAAGAGAACAAGTACCATGCAAAACTCTAAATGCATATCAAGAGTAAACCATGACATAATAGCAACCACTCTAAACCAATAAAAAACCATATCCCCAATCACATGAAGATAACCTTACCAATGATGCATCCATGCCACTGCCAACAAATCCCACTAAACCATGGTACGAGCTACACATGTGGCATCATGAATACCATCCTCCTCAGAAGGTCACTCTTTAACATCAAGCAAAGAGTCATCACTAACATTTTTACATGAAATGATCAAAGAATTATTACCATCATCTAATGATTCCTTTGTAGAAGAATTGAAACTCTTTTTCTTGTTCTTACAATCCTTTTTCGCATGTCCCAGTTTACCACAGTTCCAACACTTTAGCTTACTCTGTCCTTCTGAATTACCCACCCTTCCTTGTCTCCCTTAGGTTCCTTTTTCTTAGGCCTACCTCTTACAAACAAGGCATCTTGGATTTCCATTTTAGACTTCCTCCTCATCTCCTCTAATAGGAGAGTAGGAATTATATTGTCCTTCTTCGAATCTGCACCACTACCACTGATAGCAACAATTAGATTTTCCCAAGACTCTGGTAAAGAAAAAAGTAACAAAATGCATTTATCATCATCTTTTAGCTTTACATCTACAAATGCTAACTAACTTAGAATAAACTTAAAAGCATTCTTGAATGATTTGCAACATAATCATCATCTTTCATCTTTAAAGAATACATCTATCTTTTCAAATACAACTTATTAGTAAGAATTTTAGTTTGATAAATATCACCTATTCTCTTCCATAACTTAAATATGCAGTAGTTTCTTCTAAAACATTCAAGAGAACAATATTAGTTCAAGACATAATCTTATGGTTCCTCTTGCCTTCTTATCAAGCTTAGCCCAATCCTCATTTGACATCATTGTAGGTGACTTTGTCTCATTACCAATAGCTAACCACTGATCTCTCTCTTCAAGGAGATCCTCCATTTTTTGTTTCCGCGTCTCATAATTAGATCCATTGAATCTTTCAATATCTAAATGAGAATTAAAACTCATTGTAAAAAACTTATTTTCCAAAATCAGCAATAACAAAAATAGTAAAGCTCCCACTATAGCCAAAACACCTTCAATCTTTTAAGAGAAAGGCATCCCAAACTCTACCCAACCTCAGCTTTGATACCAAATGTTGAAAATTGAGGTGATTATGTAGCTTAATACTTTGTATAACTTTATGATTGCTGATCTAAATATGTATTCTTTGTTATAGATTCTTTATGGATGGCTATTTGGTTAGATTCATTTTACCATTTTTAGAATGAAGGAAAAAGGTTGTAGAAGAATTAGATAGAATATTTAAAGTTACCCAACATATACCATGGAGAAACCCTTTCGGGAAAAAACTCCATTGAGAATCAATGTATTATTTGATCTCACAATAAGATCACAATAATTCCAATCCTTGCTTGAGATGCTTCTTTTTCCTTCAACAAATTTTCTTCACAACTTGCAATAAAAAATGATACAAGATCTCTTCAACTTGCTTGAGATAAATAGGAAATAATCAAACCTTGTAAACTCCAAAGAGTTACAATTACAAAGCTCAATCCCTATCTCACAAAAGCTACGCCTATCTCTTTCAAGTAGATTTCTACCATGAAGAACAATGTCGAATCAACTCCTTCATCCATTTGGGCATCTCAAACTGAAGTCATAACTCAACCTTTATTCCAAAGATATCTTCAAAGCTTATCCTCAAATTTGGCACCCAAGAATGGTCCCACTTAACTCATCCTTTTGAAATATCTTATCATGCAAAAGTGTTAACTCCAAGAAGCCAACTTGGGCACCCAAGGTGGGTCCAAGTCAATCTTTGTTAACTGAAACATATCTCTCCACCATTCATGTAAGAATGATCATCCCCTGTTAATTGAAAGTAGCTACCTATTATCTGTTATGGAACTCAAGTCATTAGTCATGTATTCCAAGTTAACTGAAGTCAACTAGCATTCAACTGAAACTAGTTCTAAAGATAACTGAACCATAAGTGAATTGAATTAATTGAACTAAACTAAACTAAACTAAACTAAACTAAACTAAACTGATCTAAGCTGAACTGAACTTCATGCATGTAAGTTACATCAATCCCTAACTTCTAGGATCTTTACATGTATTACAAAAGTGTTATCTTTTTCTCCAAACAGTTAACTTAACTCAAGGTGGGTTCCACCTTCCATGTGGGTGCCTAATGTGCTCCTATTTTGTAGGAGCTCTTCTTAGATTCCCTCACATGTTCCTATCATTTAGAATTAATTACAAATGTCAATTAACATGTTCATTTCATTCAAATTTAATCTCTTTCTAATCCTAGTGTTGGGGAACACTTTCCAAGGACTTAGGAGATAGATGAAATAATGTTTAGGATTGTAATTAAATGGCATCATATTCCCAACATGAAGTTTATATATGTTCATCTTCGGTTTGAAGAGGTGCTTATAACATCCATGTTTCTGTATCTTTTAAATGGATACAATATTTACCTGTTGTATGAAGTTTACTCTAGGTAAAAACGTTGTAGTATTTTTGTATGAGTAAATTATGGATATGATTGTTATTCTTGTATAATTTGTAGGACATGGTAGCTTTCTCTTACTACTGTGTTTAGGATGGAGGAGAGGCAGAGAAGCTTGAAATGAATGTTGCACATGAAAGAGGATGGAAGGGTAAGTTCAATAGAAAGGGTCGCATCATTAAGCCTGGGATGAACAAGAAGAATGGGAAATGTACGCTTTCTCCATTGGAGGTGATTCATTGATATATTTCCTTGTATTTATTTCATATGACCTTTGGTTAGAAAGATATGACATCAAAACACATGCTCAAACTATAGAGTGATTGACACTTCTTTTTCTTTTCTCTCTTTCCTTTTTCATAAAGAAGTTTAAAATGTTTCAATAAATAGAAAAGTATTGCACACTATTCAAGTTAAAATTTATACTGGTACAAGGAAATGTCTAGGGCTTAATGTCATTTCCAAGATCTTAGGTTGAATATGTTGGATAAAAGTGTCCTAGGATTCAAGTTGTTTCTCCATAGACTGATTTCTACATAATTATGCTTACAAGTTCATTGGATTTTTAGAAGAAATTGATTGTTCATTTGTTGCACCCTACTTGGTCTCAAACCCTCTAGAAAGGAATTAAACTAGCTACTCTATCTGTAGCTTACATGAATTGAGGATTTGATAACATTTTTTGGCAGTGTGTTATTAGCCTACAAAACTAAGTGTGCCCAAGGTGGTTAAAAACTCATGAATGGTGCTTTACATGCTATATAAAGAATCGAGACTTCTCCCAAGGGTGCAATTATTGTCTTTTATATTCAAAGATAGAGGAATGAGAGAATTAAAAAATTTGATGGCTAAAGTTTCTTGTTAAAGAATGGCCTACCATCAACTTATGTGCTTGTTCCTTATGGCTATTGAAATTGGAGAGCTTTGAATATCTACTTTATATATAATTTATGGATCTAAAGATCCTTTAAATAGGCAAAATATATGAACAAACATGTCTCTACATGACGTCTATGTCTTTATGTAATAGATGCTTGAGGAGTGTGATTAACTAGAGTATATATTTCCATTAGATGATGGGGGTTGGGGCCTGCTTGTAACAAATAGGATTATTAGCTTCCCATGTACACTTATCTCTACTCAAAGTTTGGCAAAGACATCCACAAATTGCTCATTAGTTTGTGTATAAACTAGCTCAATCTCCTTTTTGAGGACATGCTCAATAATGAAGTGATGATGTACTTCAATATGCTTTTTGTGAGCATGGAACAATGAAATTTGTGAAGACTATACATTTGAGCTAAGGAATTGTATATTACAAGACTTCAATATGAAAATACTATATCAATATGTATGGTGGTTCATGTTGTTCTGCCGAGGGCTCTGCAATTGTGGGTAGAGGCAAAAGAAATATAATATTTTAGATAAGATTATATTCTCACTAAGGTGTTTGGTTATAGGGAACCACTAACCAACAATTATGCAAGAGTCCAATTTTGGTGATATAGAATGTATCAGGCATATTTATGTTTGTGTTTCTCCCTTTATCAATTCGTCTATTAGAAATTCATAAAAAAACAATTTGAAAAAACACTGGAGACATATTATGTGCAATTGAACTACCTTAATCTTCTCTATTACATTTATAACCTTATACTCTTCAGCTAAAAGCTACACTCTAAATGCATGTAAAAGAAAATAATATGCACACTATGAAACTCATATTTGAAACAACATGTATGCACTGGAAAAATACATGCAAAATCACCAGATGTAGGAATTAAAAGGGAATATGAAAATAGAGGCCAAGCACAATGGTAAGATATATTTAGCCTAAATAGTATGCTAACATGTTAGAGAGTAGTGTTTGTGCATGATTGTCTATGGATGTCATGTGTTGCAAATTTCAGTTTGCATGTGGTCGAATTAATAATAATAAGTGTTAAATAATGGAATGAAATGAACTTACAGAAATTTAGATTCTTTTCTTAAAGAAAATAAGTATTATCTGATTTTGAATATTTTCATTTAAAACATAAAGCAATGCAAATGAAAAAAGAAAGTTGCCATCAAATTGACAAAAAATATTGCAAATGGGAATAGAATGTTTCCATGACTTGTCAAAAGAATATTTATTGATGAAACTTTCTTTTTATGACTCAATAGTGGTTTGCATGACTTGTTTCAAGCTCAAATCTCACATTATATGTAGCCTATCCACTAATAAAGTGTGATATGATGTTTCTATGTACGATTATTATCATGCTTATTAAGAAAAAATACAAATCTTTTAATTCTAATTTTTATTGGATAATATTTTTAGCTGTTTTATCACATTTACATAAATCAAAGAGAAAACGCTGTTAAAATCTTTTAATTCTGATTTAGATTGGTTAATATTTTTAGTTGTTATATCACACTTCACAAAAATCAACAAAAAAGTTATTGTAATACTTATGATTCTATTTTTAGAGAGCCCCAACTAATTGTTATTCTCAACTAATAAAGTGTGATATGATGTTTCTATGTATGATTATTACCATGCTTATTAAGAAAAAATACAAATCTTTTAAATCTAATTTTTATTGGATAATATTTTTATCTGTTTTATCACACTTTACATAAATCAAAGAGAAAAAGTTGTTAAAATCTTTTAATTCTAATTTAGATTGGTTAATATTTTTAGTTGTTATATCACACTTCACAAAAATCAACAGAAAAAGTTATTGTAATACCTATGATTCTACTTTTAGAGAGCCTCTACTAATTGTTATTCTCAATAGAATAACTCTAGTGGGGAAGAAATAAATAACTTAGCAAGCAACGATGTCATGGTGCATGCCAAATTTTCATAGTTGTTGGGAGACGCATCTCCCCCCTCTGAGACGCGTCTCAGAGATAGAGACGCGTCTCCGACACTGCATCCGCACCCAAAGATTCCATTTCATGTCTGGAGACTTTCAAGAAGTTTCCTGCCATCTCCCATGTCTCCAAAACCTAAAAATGCCATCTCCCGCAAGGTCTCTGGTGTCTCCCATCAGAAATCATGCATCTAAGGCACAAAAAGTTAATATTTTTTAAAAATAGTAAATACTCATACTGGCGACGACACTTTAGCAGGCGACTGAGGAAGAGGGTGACGAGAGACAAAAATTTAAACTCTGAAGCATTGAAAATTGAAAGAATCAAAATCATCATTGCGTCTAAGAGTCGGGTATCAGGTATGTTTTACAAACTTTTACTTTTCATTTTTTAATTTTTTTTAATAGTTTAAGAGTCTAAGACTCTAATGGCAAGCCAGGGAAGGTTTTCTATTTTTTTATTATTTAATATTACCTTGATCACCAAAGTCTCCACAAGGGCATTGCCCCTGTTAAAATCGTGGAATTTGTTTTCCACGATTTTAACAGGGTGCATATGCCCGATTTGGAGACACTATGATGTCGATCACCAATAATATCCACAAGGGCATTGCCCCTATTTAAAATTGTGGCATACAACCATGATTTTAAACAGGGGAAATGCCCTTGTGGAGATTACTGGTGAATGCCAAATGGTGAATGGTGATCAACATGACAATATCAGACTTGAGACTTCATAAAAAATTTAAGAAAAAAAATAAAATAGAGAATAAAGAAAATCAAAAAATTTAATGCCGTTGAGGCTACAAGGCAGTCATCAACTCATCATGCCTGCCATTTTAATATTTTATTCACCAGTAATCTCCATAAGGGCGTTGCCCCTGTTAAAAAAATAGGGGCAATGCCCTTATGGAGATTACTGGTGAATAAAATATTAAAATGGCAGGCATGATGAGTTGATGACTGCCCTATAGATAAAACAAATAAGTGAACTCATTTGAATCATTTGATCATTTGTCTCTTACACAAAATGTCAAAATGACAAAAACTAAAAGCATGTACCATGGTCAGTGGTCCATTTTAATTTTTAAATTTTTATGGCCTTCCTGATTTTGGATTCATTTTGAGTGTGCTACTGCTCATGATGTGTGCATTGTGCAATATGAATCATGGTTCATTTAAATAATTTCCTTAAAGACATGTCTTTTTCTGTTTCTTTTTTTATTTTTCATAACTTTAACCACAGGCTATAGCCATTTCAATTTTGTTTTTGTTTCCTTTTTCATAACTTTAGCTACAGTCATTTGATTTCTAATCATAATATTTTTTTGTTTATCTTTTTGTGTAGAATCTGAATCATTGAATCAAGATGTCGAGTAGGGGAAACAAATAAGGCTTGTATCCGTTGTGGAAGTATGCTGATCGTGTTAAGGGGCCGAAGGGTTCAGGTGGAACAACCACAATCTCATGCAAATTATGCCCAATGTCATGGCAAGGTACTTACACGAGAGTGAGGGCTCATTTTCTTCACCTACCTGGAAAAGGTGTTGATCCTTGTATAAATGAGGTGGAACGATATGACGCTATGAGGGATGAAGAAAGGGCTAATGGTAAAGTTTCTAATATGAGCTCTCACGCTTCAACAAACACTACTGCAAATCAAAATCAGAATATCAATAGAGAGGCAGAGGTGGATGTGTCTTCAAGAGATGTAGCAGCAGAAAGTTCTCACAAGAGGCCACACTTTGGTAGCTCAAACCCCATTGGCAGATTATTTGATGTGAAAGGTCGAGAAGCGGTTGATGCAACAGTTGCATGCTTCTTTTATGCCAATGTAATACCATTTAATGTTGCTCGATCACCTTTCTATACAGAGATGATCCAAGCAATCAACAATGCACCAGTTGGATATAGACCACCTATGTATGAAAAGCTTCGCACTACTCTAATTGATAAAGAAAAAATTCGATTAGAGCAACAAAACTGAACCATTGAAAAGAGTGTGGGTTTCTGAAGGATGCAGTATTGTGATGGATGGGTGGACGGATACTAGAAACCGTCCACTACTTAATATCATGGTAACATGCAGTAAAGGGCCTTATTTTTTGAAGGCATTGGATTGTTCGGGGCATGAAAAAAATGTAGAGTATCTTTATAGACAGTTATGTGACGACATTGAGGAGGTAGGGGCATCAAATGTAGTCCAAATTGTTATAGATGCTACCCCTGTTTGTAAAGCAGTAGGCATGTTAGTGCAAAAGAAATATAAGCATATATTTTGGACACCATGTTGTGTGCATTCGTTGAATAATGCACTCAAAGATATTGGCAAGTTTGAGTGGGTTTCAGCTCTCATAGAAAAGGGCAGAAAAATTCAAATGTTTATATGCAACCATCACCAAACACAAGCTATTTATCGAAAATTTGCCAAGGTGGAGCTTCTCAAACCAGCTGATACAAGGTTTGCTTCTTATTTTATTCTTCTTCACCGTCTTTGTGAAGTGAAAGGTGCTTTGTGTTCCACGGTTGTTAGTGATGCATGGGCAGCTTGGAGGCAATCTACATCAAATGATGCAGTTGAGGTGAGAGGTATGATCCTTGATGACCGTTTTTGGGCTGATGTTAAATTTGTTGTGGACTTTATTCAGCCCATATGTGAGGTGATCAAATTTGCAGATTCAGACAAGCCATGTTTGGGGGAAATTTATGAAGAAATAGATTCCATGTGCGAAAGAATTAAGCAAATAACAGATGCAAAAGATCCTTCACTATATCCTTTGATAGAAGGTAAGTTACATGGAAGATGGAACAAACTTAACACACCTCTTCATTGTGCTGCCTATGCCTTAAATCCTAAATGGCATAATATAGAAGAGACCAATAAGAGGGCTCCATATGAGGATAGAGAGGTAATGAAGGGGTTTTGGGCTGCAATAAAAAAGATATATGGCCGAGGTGAGGAAGCATCAATTATAAGGAGTCAATGGAATAAGTTTTCACGTGGGCATGGTGACTTTTCTTCTGTGGAAGCTTTATATGATATGCGAGCAAAGAAAGACCCTATAGAGTGGTGGTGGAACCATGGAGGTGAAACACCTGAATTGCAATCATTTGCAATAAGATTACTCTCACAAGTAGCTAGCTCTTCATCTTGTGAGAGAAATTGGAGTACTTATGGTTTTATTCATTCACTAAAGAGGAACCGATTGGGGTCAAAGAAAGCAGAGAACCTGGTGTACATTCATAGCTCACTTCGCCTTCTCTCTCGTGTAGATCCTGCATACAATGAGGGTCCTTCAACAAAATGGGACCAAATTTCACCTGATGAAGATGTTGCAGCCATAGTGGATGAAGTGGTTGAACCAGATGGCCTTATTGATTTACCCCCAGTTCTACTACCAGCAGAGGAACCTGAGTTAGAGAGTGATGAGTATTTGGAGAGCATCATAGCTGAGGACCTTGACATGGATGATATTGATGTGGTGTAGATGATATGAGATTCAGATATCAGATAGATTTCTGATTTTTGTTTTTTGTTTGCATATCAGCCAATCGAACTATCAATATTTTTGAATTTCAATGAATCAATATGTAATGAAATATGTAATGTCAAATGTCAAATGTGAACTTAGAAGTTGGAACTATGATTATGTAAACTTTACTACTACTATTGTTTTGAAAGTTCAATGTCATTATATTTTCAGATTTTCTATATATTATTAATTTTTATATTAAAAAAAAAAATGGCGTCTCCAAGTACCCCCGTCTCCTATTTTCAAAAAAATGTTGTACCGATACCGGTACCAGTCCCGTACCAGTCTCGCGGCAACTATGCAAATTTTATATATATTTCTAGATAAAATAATCTACGATTTTTTCCCTCTAATTTCTATTTCCTTTGCTCTTTTCAAATTAGAGCTCTTCCGCAAACCCATTGCACACAGGTGCGATTACTAGTTTAAATAAATATAATAAATAAAATATTTGATAGTTTAAATTGGCCACCCAATTTTGTGCCGACCCTTATATTAATAAATAAAATTAATTAATAATAAGTATTCTTTTTGCTGGCTGCCGACTATTAATGAGTAAATTTGAATTTTTAATTTTGGCGCCTCTTTTGAATTACGGGTCTCAATTGGGGGCCTATTAATACGAGTCCAGCGCAAAGGTAAGGCATCTGATTTTGGAGTTTGCATTGAGAAGTTCTTCAATTTCTGGGAGAACAAGGACGTGGGACGAAAACCCCCATTCTTCTCCTGGGCGACCCCATTCAGGGGTAGCAGGCGATATTGATTGACAATGTGATGTTCCAGATCAAGGGCGCAAGAAGTTTATCCAGTGAATTTCGGAAGTGATTGACAAATCAAGCAAACCAAGCGCCAGTGAAGTCTCAGAATAGGGTCTCAGACCACCATTAATTTATCTGATCTTTTCAGACCACCATTAATTTATCTAATCGCTGAGATCCCCAAGTAGAGTTTACTTATTGTTATTGAAACAAGCTTTGTATTCTTCTCCTGGAATCAGCTCACACTGATATGGTAATCTGCTCCAGTTTTGTAGTTTTTTTTGTTTGAATTGGATCAATAAGGATGTTGTTCAGGAATGGATTACACATCGTTACGATTTGATGAGTTTAATTGCAGTCATTCATTGTGATAATTTGTTTGTGTAAACCCTAACACTGTTGTGCCCTTAGGGTGAATGTGCTGTTAGAAATTAAAGTAGTTAAGAACCCAGTTAGGGTTGAAGACTCGCCAGGGATTTTACATACATGGGATTTCTCAAATGTTGTTCTGCATTGTTACATTATATTTAGAAATTGGGAACCTTGAATGTTTGAAGTTGGAGATACAATCTTTAATTTTATTACTCCCCATTCAACGTTTTGTAGTGTAGCGTTATACAATTGAATGTATGAAGTTGTCCGCTATGGATTTTCTGGTTCTTTTTAAAGATTAAAGTCAGAAGCATGAGCAAGCCTATTCATCATTATTAAATTTTTGATTTTTCATTTTGTTGAGAGCCTTCAGACTGAAATTGTGGATTCTTTATCAGAGCATGTGCTTCAGTAGATATTAAAAGCTGGGATTACAGAGCCAACACCTATTCAAGCTCAAGGGTGTTCAATGGCCCTGAAGGGACGGGACTTGATTGAACTTGCCGAGACTGGGTCTGGAAAGATACTGGCATATCTTCTGCCTGCCATTGTTCATGTTAATGCCCAACCTATATTAGGTTAGTGATTGTGTCTCCTACATTCTGTAATCCGAGAGTACTTTGTTATGCTTTTTCTAGTTTATTTAATTTATCTTCTTTGATTTTGTGAGCCCTCTTCTTTATTTTTATGAGATTTCTGTTGGAATATCTAATCTCAACTACTGCATTGAATTCTCCAGCTGCACCAGCTGCACCTGTCTTCTCAAATCTTCTCATATCATTCTTCATATCTCAGTATTAAAGACAAGGATTCATATAAGATTTGATCCTATATACTCCAGCTACTCTAGTTTGTTGACTGTTAGATATTGACCATTAGTTGTAAATGCTTGATTGCCTATATATTGTTGACTACTCACTCCCAGATGGAGTGCAGCTCCCCAGAGCTGTTAGAAGTTTGTCTGAATGAGTTGAAGCTCAGAAAGTCTTTGAAATGTTTTTATTATGATCAATATAAATTCTATTATTTGGTATCAGAGCTGTATGGTAGATCCTGAAGACCTGGAGAGTAGAAGATTGTGGGAGAGTTAGCTGTTTAAGAGTTATTAACAGTTATTCAAAGAGTCGATGCAATAAGAATGTGCAAAGAAAATTGCAGAATTATCTGCTCATATTGTTTTGTCTCACCTTCAATATCCGTATAAGTTGAGTCAGATTGGAGATAATGGTTGAGGAGGTGGAGGTCAAGAGTTTGATTCCTGCCAAGCCGCCCAAGGGAACCAAGCGTTGGAGTCTCAAGGACTTCTTGTTCAAAAGTGCCAGTGAGGGCCTGGCGCAGAGCAAGGACAAGCTCTGGGGCCTCTCAATCCCTCCCACAAAGCAGTCGGAGAAGCATAAGGGTTCATCCAAATACGTGGCAAGGGAAAATATCAAGCACGTCGTCCTAGAAAATGAGGAGTCTGTACTTGCATCAGTTGTAAAGTTTGTGGAGCTGCCAGATCAGCCGGAACTCGCCAGCCCAGAATTAGGGTAGATGAAGTCGTTTAATTGAAGCCAAGCCATCAGGAGTAGCACAGCCAAAGTTGTTGCACAATTGAACTTGTCGCTGTCAAAGGGAGCTTGGTCAGTCTCAAGGTTTTAAAGGAGTCGCTGAAGGCCCTCTTTCCAACAGTGGTATCAAAGTGAATGGTAGACGATCCTGGAGATGTTGTGAGCAGAAGGCCGCCAAAGAAGCCAGAGAGATCCGAGGAGTCCTGCAGTTTGAAGACAAGCTTATCAGCGTAGGTAGAAGGAGAGAAGCAAAAAGAAAACCAAATTTAAATTTAAATTAATCAAATAAACATTACAATGATTTATTGAGTTGCAGCTCATACATTAAACACCGGACTAATATCTTCTAACAGCTCTGCGGAGCTGGACTCTGCTAGAGAGAGTGATTAGCCTCATTACAACTGCCTCTATTTATAGAGGACTTGGAGTTTTCCAAAATACAAAACAGTATGTTCATATGCAAATTGCCAGGTCGGTGAGAACTCTCTAGAATGGTCGGTGGCAGTGGTGGCAGAGTCAACCAGAATATCAGGAGAAACTTCTTCTTTAAATGCGGAGCAAGGGTAGTTGGGATTATAATCTCCAACACCCCCCCTAATCACAACTACCACAAATTCTCATTACATTTTGCTTTTTTCACTGATGCTGCGACATCTAAAATCTTCTACATCTAGTGATTGAACCTAGGAAATCCCATGTAGCAATTGGGATGCTCTAACCATGAGCTCTGGCCCTCTTGGTTACTAGTCCATCATAGGTTCAGGTGTGATTCACTTGTTTTATCAACACCTCCCATTGAGTCACTCTACGGGTGCTCAGGGATGTCAGTTTTAATGGGCCCCATTTGCCTCATACATTGTTTTCATACAGACAGAATGTTGTGGCATTCAACAATATTACTTCCTTAATCCATTAAGGGCTTCACTTATCTTTTCATAACAGACATCTGCTATCCTCCTTGATGTTCTCACCTCACTTGCCAACTCTTCATTCTTAAATCATTCTACAGACTTTAGAAATACTCTTCATAATTTTGACTCTCAACCTCCAACCTAGACACTACAAACACATCCTCAAAAAAACTTATTTCTTTAGTGCATAACAGACCTTTTATTTAAGTAACAACAAATACCTTTTTCGGTAGCTTCGCGTGCCTCCCACTTTCTCAAAAAAAAACCTCCTTTGAACAGAAACTAAAACAATGATCAAGGTTTCGCTTTTCTTCAACAGTTACACGTGCCTTCACTATGATCTCCTCTTGCAATAGCTGGGATCTTCTTTTTATAGATAGATTTGGCGACTTCTTGCAACAACACCCTGTAGACCTCTTGCAATCTTCATATCTGCGGGTCCGTTTTCCTTTGATTGACAATTTTTCAGCAAACACTTGTCTTAAAAATAGCGATTTCCTTTGGCTTTGTCCCTTTTTTTTATGGCAACTTTCACATTAACGTTGACCAGCGATCTCTCTTCACAATCAGGCTGCGGCCTTTGAAAGGGGAGAAAAATAGATAGCCAAATATAATGAATACATAAAACATTTATATTAACCAAATAAATATTACGAACACTGAGCTTCAGCTCATACCCTTACAGGTTACAGCTCTGCAGAGCTGGACTCATCTTAGAGTGAGTATAACACTTTTACAGAGTTGGACTCATCTTAGAGGATTTGAAAGGGGAGAAAAATAGATAGCCAAATATAATGAAGACATAAAACATTTATATTAACCGAACAAATATTACGAACACTGAGCTTCAGCTCATACCCTTACAGGTTACAGCTCTGCAGAGCTGGACTCATCTTAGAGTGAGTTCAACGATATAGACTTTACCGATATATAGACTTACGAATGGCAGAGAGTTAACAATCAATAGCTAATAGTCAATAGAGTAGTTGGAGAAGATAAGATTTGGTCTTTAATGCTGAGATATGAGCTGGATACTGAGAAGACAGGTGCGGCTAGAGAATTCAATGAAGTAGTTGGGATTAGATATTCCAACAATTTCTATGGCATTATTGGTTGATTATTTGGATTTTTTTTTCAAATGTTGATGAATATTGTATAAATATCAGCCCCAGGAGATGGTCCTATTGTATTGGTCCTAGCTCCTACTTGGGAGCTTGCTGTTTAGATCCAAAATGAGGCAACCAAGTTTGGGACATCTTCAAAAATAAAAAGCACATGCATATATGGAGGGGCTCCATATGGCCCACAAATTCGAGATCTTCAGAAGGGTAGGATATGTAGCATTGTTTTACTAGATCAGTTGATTTGTGTGAACTACACTTTTATAGAGACTCTTTCAAAATTATGTCTAGTATGCCTTTAATATATATTATTTTTGAAATAGTTTTAACAACTTTTTGACTTCCTAATTTTGATTTCTTAACGTTCAGGGGTTGAGATAGTCATTGCAACACCGGGTCGATTGATTGATATGCTGGAACAACAATATACAAATCTGCGAAGAGTGACATATCTTGTATTAGATGAAGCTGAACGAATGCTAGACACGGGTATTGAGCTGTAGATCATGGAAATTGTATCTCAAGTATGTATGTAAGCAAGCAATAGGAGTCATCGTTGCATTAAAAGCACCCCCTTTTGTATATCTAAATTCTTGTCTAGGATGATATTCAAGAATATTGTGACTATCATTGATATTTGTGTAAGGTCATTTTGGTTGGGCCTTTGTACAGATATAAATACTTAAAATTTGAATTAAAACCTTGTGTTTGAAAATGTAATGAATAGTTGCACGAGGTCATTTTAGTTGTGTGCCTTAATAGGGATACAAATGCTTAAAACTTGAATAACAACCTTATGTTTGTAGCTTTTGTCTATAAAAAAACAATATTGGAAATTCCAAGTTCTCTTTGGTAACTGTAATGTATAAAATTATAATATAAGATGCAATAGTATTTCAGAAAGTTAAGAGTTACTTATATTTGTAAGTGCACCTCTTCCTGTCACGTTTTTAACAGCTAAGACCCCGATTCCTACCTTTTTTGTTCAGAATATCAAAGTTGTTTAGAATTCTGCATGTAGCTAATTATATTACTTTTCTATTCTGTGGTTTTTAGATTTGGCCGGATCGACAGACATTATACTGCAATGCCACTTGGCCTAACGAAGCAGAATGACTTGCTAGGCAATCTCTACATAATGCTTATACAGTAATGCCTGCAGTGGAACTTGATAATTGCTACTCTCAACATAAAGGGGGTAAAAATTTATTAAATCAAGGAAACATTACAAAGCAAGGGCCTTAAATGGCCCTATCAAGTTCAACCAAATGATCCAATTGATGAGACAAATTCGGGGGTAGTTGGCCCTGATCCACCACATTCCAATCATGCATATGATCAAAAGCCCATTTAGCCAAGCAATCAGCAACACCATTCCATTCACGAGGAATATGATTGAAAGTAATATACTCAAGAGAAGCACAGAGGGTGAGAATTTGTTCAACAATCAAAGCCAACTGCTAGCTCACATTATCCATATACCGCCTTTTCAGTAGGTTCACCACAACTTGGGAGTCAGACTCACATATGATCCTTCACCAACCCAACTGTCTGCCCCGCTCCATAGCCAATAAAATGGCCTGAGCCTCCATAAGATTATTTGTATGAAGACTCTTATACACAGAGAAAATAAACTGAACATCACTTGAGCTATCATGGCCCACACCCCCAATGCCAACATGACCAAGATTTCCATGAGAAGAGCCATCCGAGTCGATTTTTAGGACTCCAAAGGGAGGAGGGGTCCATCTTCCCTCCCTATTCACCTTTGGGGTAGGATGCCTGCATCTGTTGCGCATGAGCTGTCGTTGCGAAGGAGGAAGATGAAGATGATTACAACAACCAACATCCCGAGGGTCCACCAGCATAGACATATCACACTTAGCCGCAATAGTTTCCCCTAAGGAATGTAAAATTTTCCTCCAAAGGTGAGGAGCCAGCAACCTCGAATCCTGAAAGATCCGCCTATTCCTCTCCAACCATAGGTTCCAGATAATAAAAGAAGGCCCAAGAGTCCAAGTAGCTTGAAGAAAGGAGGTAGAAATAGGAGCCCTGCCCCACCGTTCCCCAAAATCCACCAAAGAGGAAGCATGCCAGTAGGTCATATTCCACACTCCCCACTAGAAGTGCCAAATCTCCCTAGCATAGGAACATTGGAATAAGATATGGGAGACACTCTCTTCACAGCTATTCAACACAAAACACACATAGAGGGGCCTTGGAAACCACGCTTACATAAATTATCCCAAGTAAGACATTGATTTTGAGCCACTAACCACATAAAGAAGTTGCACTTGGGCCATGCCAACTTGTGCCAAACTTGCTTCCACCAAGGAACCTCAATGTCCCCAAACAACTGCCTACCAATATGCTTATAACCGGCAACCATAGAGTACTTTCTAGACAAGTCAGAACCATCCCAAGCCAAGATATCAGATCCCCTTAAAGAATTACAAGCACGAGAAGCCAAAAGCTGGGAAAGCTCATGCCTATCCCCCTCAGACCCTCCTGGTGGCCACTCGAAAGGATGCTTCCAACGAAAATGAAAAACCAAACCATCATGTTGCGCTAACTTATAATGCTCCACAATATCCCAGCCACTTGCACTAAAAACCTTAGAAAGAGGCTGAAGATGAGGAAAAGAAGAGAGAATAGGAAAGTGACCATCCTAAGAATCTAACCAAAACAGAGCCTGTGACCTTGAATGACAGATCCAAAAAAGAGCATCCTTAATCAACTGTGCCCCCACTTTCAAAGTATGCCAAATCATAGAACCACTCCCTTCTAGAGGATAGCGAGGGACCTCAAAAGAAGCAACACCTCGAAGATATTTATGGTTGAGAATACGAGCCCATAACTGGTGCTAATGGGTGCACTAGCGCCAGTAAAGCTTGGCAGCAAGAGCTTTCCCATTCAAAATAGCAGAGCGTAAACCAAGACCACCCTCCTGCTTTGGTCTACACACTGATTCCCACTTAACAAGGCTCCATTTTGAAGACAACAAATTACCGCTCCAAAGAAATTGATGAGAAAGAGCATCAAATTCCTTAAGGAAATACATAGGAGCCGCTTGAACAAAGCACCTGTAGATGGGGAGGGCCTGGATAACAGACTTAAGAAGAGTCAATCTAGCAGCAAAGGACAACCAACGATGAGTCTAATGAGTAACCTTCCGCCTAAGCTTATCAAGCAACTGCTGCCATGAGGATCTGGGTTGACGGCCAACAACAAGAGGAATACCCAAGTAGACAAAGGGAAGAGACCCAATTTGAAACTGTAGAATAGCAGCAATCCGATGCTGGATAGCTTGAGGAGTATTAAAGAAGAATATAGAAGACTTTTGCTCATTGACTCTCTGGCCCGAAGCTGCAAGGTAGATGTCCAAAGTTTTCTTGAAGGAATCAACCTCCCCAATATGAGCCAACCCCATAAGAGAGGTGTCATCCACAAATTAGAGATGAGAAAGCGTGGGCAAGCCCATCCCCCACCACCAACCATGAATCAAGCCATGTGAAACCTGAGATTTAAGAAGCTGGCCAAGCCCCTCAGCCAAAATAATAAACAAATAAGGAGAGAGTGGATCCCCCTAATGAAGGCCCCTAGTAGCCCCAAAAAGCTCATAAGGTTCCCCATTCACAATAACCGAAAAGGAGGAAGAAGTCACACAACTCAAAATCTAGCTCACCCAGTCAGAGGAAAAACCAAAGGCCAGCAGAATCTTCTGAAGGAAACTCCATTTAACGCTGTCATAGGCTTTGGCCATATCCAACTTGATAAACATAGACCTATCTTGAGAGGTAGCCATGGAATGAATGGCTTCAGACGCAATCACCACCCCATCAAGAATTTGACGACCAGCCACAAAGCTGCCTTGCTCCTCAGAAATGATCATCGACAAACAAGATTTGAGCCTCTCAGCAATCAACTTCATAATAATCTTATACACCACGTTACAGAGTGCAATAGGTCTAAAGAGATCAAGTTTGTCGACACCTTCCTTCTTAGGAATGAGAACCAGAAAAGTAGCATTCATGGCCCGAAGCATCTGCTTACTATGAAGAGACTCCCGAACAACCTCCAACAAATCCAGCTTCACAATATCCCAAAACTCCTAGAAAAACTCAACTGCGAACCCATCAGGGCTAGGAGCTTTCCCTTTGTTCATCCCAAACACCACCTCCTCCACTTCTGACAAAGACACCAGGCGAATAAGCGAAGCATTCAACTCATTAGAAATTAAAGAGGGAATACAAGCAAGAACTTTATTTTCATTAGCCTCAGTAGGTAAAGAATCCTTAGTGAATAGATTATGTTTATCAGTGATAATTGCTACTCTGACAGTGTTGGCTGAAGGCTGTTTATTAAAAATACATTTACATTAATAATTATTAAAAACACTGGGTGATCTTTTGGGAAGGTTCAGTGTTTCATCTCTGTGAACATTATCTAGATGCAATGAGTGGTAAGTGGATCATTCACTATCATGAGAGATGGATTCTTGTGAACCACTACTCATAAAACATGGGTCAAACTTATAAAACTACATGATTGAATACTGATAGCAATATCACAATACATTCATAATTATTTTATTCTTGAAAAATGAAATTTGAATTTCACACCTATGGACTGATCTCATTAACTTGTAATTGTTATAGGTAACTAGAGGATCACAAGATCTTAATTCAAATCATTCAATTGATCAAATTGTGGAGATTGTTTCTAAGCATTGGAAGTATCCAAGGTACATTTCAGTGTTTGTCTACTTGCTGTTTTCTGTTGGTTTTGTTGGTATGGAGGAGTGCTAAATAAAATCATTTCTTTCTAGGTTAATAAGTCTTTTAGAAGAAATCATGGACGGTAGTCGTCTGCTTATTTTCTTGGAAACTAAAAAAGGTTGTGACCAAGTTACACGACAATTGTGTATGGATGGATGGCCAACTCTCTCTATCCATGGAGATAAAAGTCAAGCTGAACGAGATTTGGTTTTATCAGAATTCAAATCTGGCAAAAGCCCCATCATGATAGCCACTGATGTTGCCATATGTGGCTTGGATATGTGGGAGTCAACTTTTTAAATTAATCATTTAATTTTTTTTTTTGTATTGAATCAATGCAAGGAATTTACAAAAAGAATGACAACTATAAGTTGTCTAGAAGAAGTTACAAAATAAAGATCAAATGTTTTTAAGGACACCACAAACTAACTAATAAAGTACAAATCACAACAGTAGTGAACAGTTGCAAGAGAAACACTTCAAAATCTAAATTTTGACATACACTAAAGCTTTTTAGAACATATTACATTATTTTTGTGCAACTATAATAGTTGCCATTTGATCTTGTCCAAATGAATGTTGATTTTGACATTAATTTTGGGACCTCCCTGCAGTTGCAAACATAAGAAAACAATTTGCAAAATAATGTCAAAGTAAAACCTTAGTATTTCTGATTCTAGATGAACGTTATGATTAGCAAAAACAGCCATACATCTACTTTTCCATATATTAAACAAGATAATTTTCTTTATAGTATCAACAACAAAATTATTACACAGACTCAAGCCAAAGATAGCTTCTTTCCAGTTTAAAGCATGCTCAAAAATTGAAGGGAGATAAGCAAAAAAAACTTTCCATTTCCTTTTCATCATAGGACAATTCCAGAATATATATTTCACACTTTCAATACATTTACAAAAAGGGTATTTAACAGGTTGAAATTGCATATGATCCAACCTATCACCAACAGGTAGTTTTCCATACAAAATTTTCCAAGCCAAAATTTGAACTTAGCTTCAGTTTTTGAGTGCCATATTTGATAGATGAGTTTCCTCCAAGTTTTTCCTTTAAACTTGCAATTCCATTTCAAATTTAATCTAAGATTAAAGGAAAGTGTGGAAGCAATCTCAAATAGGCCTTTTTAAATGGAAACAAAGAAAATTGACTCTTGGATAGTCACCACTAGTCCTTGAAAGGATTACAATGAAGAGGGGTGCACATCTTCATAACCAGCTCCAAAGGAACCAACGAGATAACAAAAATAAGAAAACTTTTGTATTTACAAGTTAGACCAAGGTTATCCTTAATCGTTTGCCAATTGACCCATTGTTGAGTGTTAAAATCCCACAAGTCCTCAAACTTTTGAACTCCTTTTTTAAATAAGTAATAAGCCAACCTTGGAAATGCCGAAGCAAGAGGTTGTCCCTGATATTAGACCAATTTATTCCACCAAATCAATGAAGAACCAAGACTAAACTCATGTTGAAGGGAACTTTTCCAGCCTAAGAGAGTACTAACTTGCTGCCATGCCTTCCAAATAGAAAGTAATGGAAATCAAGCTTTAAGATGGAAGAAAAGTGCCATTAATATTTTATCTTCCTAGTTGACAACTTGCCATTTACCTTTGACAGTAGCTTGGGAGATTAAAAAATGAACTAGATTTTTCCATAGAGCATCTCTATTAACTAATCTAACAATCCATTCAGCTGCCAAGCAAGTCCCTTATGTCTTTGGATTCAAAAGCCCCAATCCATCTTTAGCTTTGGGTTGAATGCAATGAAGCCAAGACGTATATATAAAGCCTACCTTCCGACCCCAATTAGCCCATAAAAAACTACAATCAATTTTGATAAGTTCCTCATAACCTTTCTTTGAAAGCATCCAACAAGAGGAGTAATAGACATGTGAAGCCAAAAAAATTTGGTTCACCATTTGAATTTTCCTTGCAGGGGACAAAAATTTGTTTCCTCGATTACACAGTTTATTTCTTAATTTTTGTAAGTACTAGTTCCACATTTTGGAAATAGAGACCCCCCCTCCCAAATGGGATACCAAGGTACTGAGTATTCTACCCATGTTTAATTTGTTTCCACTCTTTAGGAATCCGCCAAGGAGAGGGAGCTAATTGAACCATCAACAATTCTATCTTGTGGTGAGCAAGTTTAGAACCAAAAACTTCACAATAAAGATTAAAAACTCCCATGACCTTATTAATCTCCCTCAGAATTTTGAATAAACAACATGCTATCATTTGCAAAATGAGAGTTTATCACCATAGTATTGTGAGGAATCGTAACCCCTTGAATCAGATTCCATTGCTTATATTTCTTTCACAATTGCTTGTAACTTTAGCAATAATTTTGTAGGAAGTATTCAGTGGGTTGAGAGGTCACCAACTTGAAATTGTATCTTCATTTTTCCCTTTTTGAATGAGTTTAATTAAGCCCTTGTTTATATCTGGCCCTAAAGAACCCTGTTCCAAAGCCTACGGGTAGACCATGTAGAAATTTTCTTTAATGTGCTGCCACAATTTATGGTAAAATTTCACTGACAACCCATCTATTCTAGGAGTTTTATAAGAAGGCATAGAGAACACAACATGTTCTAAGTCTTCAATGGATAGGATACAATCAAAAAATTGGCTATATTTCAAATCCACCCTCTTAGGGATAAAATCCTTTAGCATATCTTCCAAAGTTGCTTGTGCATCATGCCAATGTGGGTCTTCTTTAAACAAATCCTCATAATAATTCAAAAACAACCCTTTTATCTCATCCTTTTTGGTGTAAAGCAAATCATAATCATCTTGAATAGCACCAATAAATTATTTCTCGTGCTTATAATTAAGATACTTATAAAAATATTTGGAGCATCTATTCCCCTCCTTAATCCAATGTAATTTGGCTATAACTTTAGCTCCTTGCCCCTTATAAATGTCCATTTTATGAATTTGAGATTCTAATGCAGCCACTGAAGTTTGTAAATTATAATTAGAAGGATTGGAATTAAGTAGTTTTTTGGTGTGTTCTAACTTCCCTTGCATGAATTTAAATTTATGTTTTTGTTTCCAAGCAATTCTTCTACCGTAAGCATGTAAGAATTCAGCACATCTAGAAATAGCATTATGCCACCATTGTCTATATGATTCCCCTTCAATAGGTTTAGGGAAATAATTCCAAAGACCCACCAATCCTTCCACACAAGACAAATTTTTTAAATGTGAAACATTAAGTTTGCAAGGTAACTCAGAGTTTGTTCTACTATTTTCAACACTAGAAACAATGCAAAATATATGATAATGATTAGAAAGAGTTCCAAAATAGTCAACTCTGACCATCAAACCTGAGGTATCTTGAACCACATAAAGATTTGGAGAGATATAAAATCAGTCAATTCTACTTAGCTCCCTGTCCTCCCCAAATCTGCAATTAGACTAGGTGAACTAATTACAGTCATGGCTGCCCATTTTGTTGTGAATAGGATCAACAACCCCTATTGTATTGTGACATAACAACCACTTATCAAATTCTTCATTACTCAACTTGCTATGGTTGAGCCAGCTATGATCATTATGGTGTTCCACCATATTGAAATCACCTCCTATAACCTAATCAGCATTAGACAAATTTTTAGTCATCTAGTCCCACAAATCAGATCTATCTTTAGCATAGTTTGCAATGTAAATTGAACAAAATCTTATAAGTTGGCCATTGATAAAAGTTAGGTCCCACACACATCTATGTGAAGGGTCCTCACCTTTATCAATAACAAACTTATAGACCCAAGGAGCAAGACCAATGACATCCCCCCCACTACCTTCTCTATGTGAGGTATAAAGAAAAGAAGCATCTCTCCATACATCAGATAGAGAAAAAGCAAGACATATGCCATTAATTTTGACCTCTTGGAGAAAGACAATATCTGGTTTCCACTTGCCAACAACCTCCTTTACACCATATTTACGGTGAGGGAGAGACATCCCTCTAACATTCCATGACATAACTTTGTAATTCATGGTACATGAGAGATATATAAGTCCTCTTCTTGTGGAAAAGTGTCAAATTGATTGACTAGTGATAAAATAAGATCAGAGTTGCCCAAAGCTTTTGTTTTAGGAGGAGGGGACCTGGATCTTTGTCTTGTAGGAGGGGAAGAATTGGATCTTTGTTAGAGGGAAGATTTATAGTTGAGGTGAGGGGAGGAAGGATGGGAACCTTGAGACATAGTACCACCATACTGACTTGTGACAGGACTTGACGACCATTTTTTAAGGTGGAGATGGTTTGCCATAGTTTATCGGGGGATAACAAACTACTTGGTGCACAAGTGTGCTAAGAAGCTTTGTATAATGATATTGCCTTACTATTTTCTAGGCAACACTATCCTAGACAGGAGGTGGTGAACTTCAAGCATGAAGTTCGAATTTTATCAAATTTCACATTTTTATTTGAAATTTGAAAAAACACTATTTTTTCATTAAAATATATTATTGAAAGTTGTTTTGTAGGGTTTTGTATAGCGATTTTTAGGGATTGCGATTTCTATTTTTAATAAAGTGGGATTGTAGTTGTTATGATGAACATATTGATTTCGTCTGACATAGCAAATTTTGAAAATATTTTTTTGACAAGATTTTCTTCTTCCTCGCTGCAACTTCCCTTCATTTGTGTCGCGAGTTTCTTGGTTTGTTTCATCGTGATAAGGGTTTTCTACTGCAATTTTGCTAGGATTTTTGTTGCGATTTTCCTAGGTTTTCTGCTACGATACATTTCTAAACTTCATTGTTGCACGACTTGCAATTTCTTCATTGTTGCTCCTCGTTTATTTCGTCATGATAAGGGTTTTCTATGGGATTTTCCTAGATTTTCTACCATGACACATTTCTGAACTTCATTGTTGTGCAACCGAGACCTGCAATTTCTTCATTGTTGTGTGATTTTGAATCAGTGACCAGTCCATATTTACAGTGGGCAGATTTTTTTTTGTTTCCTTTTGTTGTTTTTCTTTGCTTTTTTCAAAATTTTGTTATTTTATATTAAATTTATGAATTGCCATATAATTTTCTATTTTCTATTTTTTATTTTTATATAATTATATTTATTAATAATGTTAGAAATTTATAATAATGTAAATTATAAATTATATTATATTAAACTATTATAAGTTATATTTATTAATATATATTTAAATTTTTAATAATATAAATTTTAAAACGTTAAAATTAATTAAATATATATTGTTAAAAAAATGTAATATTAAATTAAATTAAATATAATTAAATTTTATTAAATTAAATTGTTATATAATAATATAACTTTATATTGTTTTATGATATATTTTTTATATATGTTTATAAAATCAATATTAAACTATTTTGACAATTTTGTGGATATATTACATATATTTAAAAAAATAAAATGTACATAAAGATGAATTTAATGTGAAATTTTTTTCCATAAGAATTTCATCCGAATATCAATATTGCCAACTCGAACTCGAAATCAAACCTTGCAACTTAAGATGTAATGAACAATCAATGTTCTGAAATTAGATTAGCAGGATTTACTTTATCTTTGAAATAGGACTTATATTATTTTGGTGTAGCAGGCTTTATTTTGTGTTTGAAAACAGGACTATGTTATTTTGGTGTAATAATATTTGCATTTTCAACGTTGTCTATTATAACTGAGTAAATCAAGGCTTCCATAATTTGTCTTGCTGTTCACTGCAGATGTTAAACATATAAAATACGTTATCAACTATGACTTTCCAGGCTCATTAGAGGACTATGTTCATCGTATTCGGCGCAGTAGTCGCAAGGGCACTGCATATACATTTTTCACTGCTGCAAATGCAAGATTTGCAAAGGAACTAATAAGTTTTCTTCAAGAAGCAGGGCAAACTATTAGCCCTGAACTGGCTGCAATGGGGAGGAATAATGTTTCTAGCGGAGGTATACTTCTGAGCTTCATAATGGGTGTATAGATACAGGAATTTTATATTTTCATAAAAAAAAAATGGTGCAGTTTGGTGTCTTACTGACGTCACAATTCTGTAGCAGGTTATGGAGGCTTTCGTGACCGTGGAAGAGGTTCTGGGAATCGGTCATGGGGGAGATAAGATACACAACTACGACCTTCTTAAGAAGTTCATTTTGATGGTAGAGCTTCTTGTGCATCAAAATAATTTTGGAATTTCTTGTGAATGAAAAAACTTATCATTATTCTAAAATGGAAGCATTTTCAACTGTATATCGGGATCAAATGGAGGATGGCAGGAGAAGTTTTGCATTCCATATTTAACATCATTCATCCATGTACACAAGATCAATTTTTTGTTATAGTAGTACGAGCACGCTGTCACATGTAGATTACATCGAAGCACCTACTTAGTGTATAAACAAAAATGATGCTATAATACCGAAATGCAGCGATTTCAATAACCAACCATATTTTTAGTTTCCTATATCTGAAGTGGAATAGTTATCTGTATTTTCATTTTCCTAGCTTTCATAAATGGAAAATTTAACTGTTTCTGAAAAATTAAGTCATATTAGATTACACAATAATTTAAGTCATTCAGTGTTCTTGTGTGGTGTGTGTTTGAACATTAATCTACTTATTGTTTATTTTAGTGTGGGTTTGAATTTTTGCATTGACTTATATTTAATTCATTTTAACATTTCATTTGTATGTTTGAGCTTTGACAATTTGGTAGTCATTTTGTTTGCGTTTAATGTTTATATAAGATGTGTGTTTGAGCTTTGTTGTGTTTAAGCTTTGTTGTGTTTACTTAATACATGATTGAACTAATTTTGTATGAGATTTATTTTAATCACAACTACCTCACCGTATGAGGTACTCTCTTCTCTCAACTGCAATGAAAACATTTCCAGCTTCTTTCACATGCCACTGTTCTGTGCACATATAATCTTTGTTCTCAGATTTTCTCCATGCTGGAAAAGACTTAAATATTAATTGCAATTAAATGTGTTTGGTGTGTTTTTCTTTTACTATGCATATACGTTGAGCTAAGTAGTCTTTTTTGGTAGAGTTGTACGTATTGAAAAACAGAGAGCAGATGAATGTATTGCTGCTGTAACAGTTTGAAGCAACAAAAAACAGGGGAGCATGAATCTTTATTTTTTTTTGGGTAATGAAAAAGAGCAGCAGCTCTAAGTTTGCTTGATGACAGCAAATATTGTATTTCTTTCAAATATATAATAAGAAATTGAAATCATTTTCAGATCTCTGTGTTTATATTTCTATTTTCTGCTCTTTGTTTTAGTGCTCTCCTCCTCTACCTCTTCCCTTCACCTGGTATCGGAGCCAGAGGTTGCTCAAAGTAAGGTTTTGAAAGAGCCAACAGTTGTAAAAAATAAGTTTTTCAAAGAGCTCTAGTAAAGACATTCAAACAAGTTATTCATAGTCAACAATGTCAAGCAAAAACACAAGTTTGAGAAATCCACAAATTCTTCAATTCAATGGTAAAAACTATGATTATTGGTCTATCATTGTGAAAGCATTGTTTTGTTCTCAGGCCATATAGGATCTAGTAGAGAATGGGGTTTTCCAAAACTAGTTGATATTGCAACATATAATACATTATCACAAGTAGAGGACTTATTAAGGGATAATAAGAAGGAAGACTCAAAAACCCTCATCTACATATTTCAAACAATACATGAGAGCATTTTCCCAAAGATTGCAGCAACAATTAAGTCCAAACAAGCATGGGATATCTTCCAAACAACATACCAAGGAATGACAAAGGTTAAAACAACAAAGCTACAAATGCTGCTAAGGGATTTTGAAGCAATCTTTATGAAAGATTCAGATCAATAGACACTTTCTTCATAAAAATGATTGGTTTAGTTAATTAAATCAGATCACATGGTGAGACATTTGAAGATATGAGAGTGGTTGAATTTTTTTTAAGGAGTTTACCCATAAGGTTTGAATCCATTGTTGTGGTCATAGATGAAACAAATAACCTCTCATAGTTTTTAGTTGATGAGCTTCATGCATCTCTCATTTCACATGAGCATAGGTTGAGTAGGTCAGAAAACACAACATTGGAGAATGCATTCAAGTCACAAGTCTCAATCAGCCATGGTAGAGGCAGAGGTAGATCAAATTTTAGAGGTAGAGGAAAAAATTCCTATTGAGGTGGAAAAAGCAGCCCATCAAGTTCAAGTGGAAGAGGTAGCAACCAAAACTCAAGCCAAAGCCCATCTCAAAATCAATCAAAAGGTCAAAGGTATGACAAATCTCAAATTCAAGTCACTATTGCAAAAAGTTTGGGCATTATTCAAATGAATGTAGAAAGAAGCAATATTATTTTAGTACAAAATGCAAATTTCACAAAAGAAAATCAAAACTAAAAACTAGAAAAAAGAACCATGTTTTTGGCATGCAATGTTGCACAAGCAAATGAGACGTATGTGTGGTTCTTAGACTTAGGTTGTAGCAATCACATGACTGGGAACCTAAAAAATGTTTTCAAGTTTAGATGAAAATATAAAATCAGATATCACATTGGGTAATGACAACAAAGTGTCAGTTATGGGTAAAGGAACCATCAACATTCTAACTAGATAGGGGGAGAAGAAGTATATTTCAGATGTGTATTTTGTGCTTGGTCTAAAACACAACCTAATGAGCATTGGACAATTTGTTCAAAAGGGGTATAAAGTCTTTTTAAAAAATAGAGAATGCATAATTTTGGATAAATTTCCAAGTAAGTTCATTGCCAAAGTCAAAATGACAAATAATAGAATGTTTCCCCTAAAGATTAAGCCGAATTCGAATGTGAGATATGCTCAAGCACAGTCTACAATGAAATCACAAGAGGATAAAGAAGAAGTTGCAATAGTTACATAAACAATCTTTCAAGTAGAAATAAAAGATGAAAATTGGTTATGGCACTTAAGATTTGTGCATCTCAACTTTGGAGGTTTAAACCAACTAAATAGGAAGAGTATGGTAAAGGGTTTGCCATTAATAGAGAAATTAGAAAGAGTTTGTGAATGATGCATTTTGGGAAAGAAAAATAGAGAAAAATTTCCAATCGGCAAGTCAATTAGAGCAAAAACACCTTTGGAGATTGTGCATTCAAATTCGTGTGGACCTATGAAAACACCTTTAATTGGTGGAAGTTTCTACTTATTGACTTCTATTGATGATTATTCAAGGAAAACATGGGTCTACTTTCTAAAGAAAAAGAATGAAGTGTTTGATTTCTTTCGTTAATTCAAGGCTCTTGTTGAAAAACAAAGTGGGTACTACATAAAAGCATTGAAAACGGATAAAGGTGGTGAATACATTTCAAAAGAATTTCTAAATTTTTGCAAAGAACATGGAATTCAAAAGCAATTCACAACTACATACACACTACAACAAAATGGGGTAGCTGAAAGAAAAAATAGAACTGTCATGGAAATGGCTAGAAGCATGTTGTAAGCCAAACATTTGCCAAATGAATATTGGGTTGAAGCTATAGGATATACAACTTATATAATGAATAGATTTCCAACAAAAAGTGTCAAGAATATGATTCCAGAAAAATCTTGGAGTGGAAGAAAATATAGTGTTGCTCATATGAGGGTTTTTGGATGTGTGGCATATGCACATGTGCTAGATGAATTAAAAAGAAAATTAGACAACAAAGGAGAAAAATGCATATTTGTTGGATATAGTGATGAATGAAAGGCCTACAAGTTGTATAATCCAATAACTAAAATGGTTATAATCAGCAGGGATGTGCTCTTCATAGAAGAGGAAGCATGGGATGGAAGTGTAGAAAAAATAGTCAACATATCAACAGGTATACTACAAGAGGAAAATGAAGTTTTTATACCAAGTACTCCTTCAAATGTGACTCTTTCCACACCCATTCAAGCTCAACAAAGTGGTCCACAAGTGACACCATCATCAAGTGTAAGGGAAACCTCACGTATACAAGCAAACACTCAAACAAGTGGACAAAAACACCATCTACAACAGAAATTTTTAGTGTAGGACCAACAATCCCACATTCCATGGGTTCTACATCAAGTGACATGTCAAATCTTACATTGGCAAGCTTGAGGAGATAAATAATTAGAAGTATAAGAGGCATTTATAATAAAGGTGAGAATAATACTGGTCATATTTCTCTTTTTGCTTTTTATTCACAAGTAAAAGATCCAATTCATTTTGAAGATGCAATTAAACATGAAAAATAGGTAAATGCAATGGATGAAGAAATTGATTCAATTGAAAAGAAACAAACATGTGAGTTAGTGAGCCTTCTAAAAGACAAGGATGTCATAGGAGTGAAGTGGGTTTACAGAACCAAGTTGAGTGCAAATGGTGATGTGTAAAAACATAGGGCAAGACTAGTTGCTAAGGGTTATTAATAATAACCCGAAGTTGATTACAATGAGACATTTGTTTCCATAGCATGTTTAGACATTATGAGAATGATACTTGTCATAGTAGCTCAAAACAAGTGGCTTGTTTATCAAATGGATGTAAAATCAACATTCTTAAATAGTCATTTTGAAGAAGAAATTTATGTGGAACAACTACCTAGGTATGATATTTTAGGCCAAGAAGACAAGGTTTATAATCTCAAGAAAGCACTGTATGGTCTCAAGCAATCCACAAGAACTTGGTACAATATAATTGATTCATATTTCCTACAAAATGGCTTCAATAGGTGTAGTAGTGAGTCCACATTGTACACAAAGATGAATGTAAAAGGTGAAATTCTCATTGTATGTTTATATGTTGATGATTTAATATTCGTGGGTGACTTATCAATTGATTTGTTCAAAGGATCTATGAAGAAGGATTTTGAAATGACTGATTTGGGACTCATGAAATACTTTTAAGGAATTGAGGTGAATCAAAATGAAAATGGTATATTAATCTCTGAAACGAAGTATGCAAATGATATTTTGAAAATGTTTAATATGTTGAATTGCAAATCAACACCAACATACATTGTCACAAGTTTGAAGCTAAGAAAAGATGACAAAGGGTCTAATGTAAATCCAACTTTGTAAAAGAGACTTGTTGGTAGTCTCATTTACTTAATAGCCACAAGGCTGGACATAATGTATAGCGTAAGTTTGATTTCAAGGTTCATGGAGTCTCCAAAAGACTCACATTGGAAAACTGGGAAAATAATCTTAAGATATGTGAGTGGAACAAGGAATTATGAGATCCAATATTCAAGCTCAAATGAGTTCAACCTCATAGGCTATATGGATAGTGATTGTGTTGGAAGTATTGATGAAAGAAAGAGCACACCCGGTTATGTTTTTCACTTTGGCATTGGTGTAGTATCATGGAATTCAAAGAAACAACCTATTGTCACACTTTCATTTGCTAAAGTAGAGTATGTAGCAGCAACATGGGCATCATGCCAAGCATTTTGGATGAGAAGAGTGATGGAAGAGTTGAAATATGTACATGAAGATGCAACAAAGATATATTGTGATAACAACTCAGCCATAGTATTGTTAAAAAATTAGTCTTTCACAAGAAAAACAAACATATTGACACCATATATCATTTTATTAGAGAACTAATTAACAATGGAGAAATATTTTTGGATTTTTGTAGGTCTCAAGATTAATATGCAAACATTTTCACCAAAGTGTTAAGGAAAGAAATATTTGTTTATAAAAAAGATCGATTAGAAATCATAGATGAGAGTAGTTGTGATTAAGGGGGAGTGTTAGAATTAATCCCAACTACCTCACCGTACTCTGTTCTCTCTGCTACAATGAAAATATTTCCAGTTTCTTTCACACACCACCTTTCTGTGCACATATAATCTTTGTCCTCAGATTTTCTCCATGTTATAAAAGACTTAAATATTAATTGCAATTAAATGTGTTTGGTGTGTTTTTGTTTTGCTGTGCATATACGTTGAAATGAGTAGTCTTTTTTTTGGTAGAGTTGTATTTATTGAAAAACTGAGAGCAGATGAATGTATTGCTGCTGTAACAGTCTAAAGCAACAAAAAACATGGGAGCTTGAATTTTTATTTCTTTCTGGGTAAAGAAAAAGAGAAACAACTCTAAGTTTGTTTGATGACAACAAATATTGTATGTCTTTGAAATATATAATATGAAACTGAAATCATTTCAGATTTGTGTGTTTAAATTTCTATTTTCTGCTCTTTGTTTTAGTACTCTCCTCTGCCTCTTCCCTTCACCATGAAGATTGAGTTTTATGATGTTAGCATAAACATTTTTGGCACTTCGAATAAGTGTGTATACAAAGACTTATTGGAATCTAAGCAAATGATAAATGTATTTGTAGGGTTATTCAAGAGTGAAATATTAGCTTTTTAATGATAAGTGTTGGAACTTCTCATTATTGGCATATTGCTGGCATGAAATTAAGCAACACAATGCTATACCTTATCTTGGCTGAGAGCAAGAATCTTGATCATGAAGATCCTAGCAAGTAGAGGCGTGAACATGGATCGGGATAGTTGTATACTCCTATGACTAGAATAAACTATATTGACACCTTTATAAATTGGTAATGTCGATCCATGCATAACATCGGGGAACATTTAATCTGCTTAGCTAACATTTGAAAACTTGATGTAGCTCGTGTTTGCAGGCTGAAGTCTGCATTGAGAAAACTCATCAATATAGGAGTTTTTTAAGGCTGACCTTATTTATGGTATGTAGTTTTAGCTTTGAGGAATTTTCAGAATCGTAATTTCTTGAAGCATTTATTGAATTACCGTTCAACTTCTAACTGACGTTAATTAGTTTAGGACTTCTATGTCTCGCTTACATTAAAAAAGTGGGAAGTATCATTGCAAAGCTTACCATTTCTAGAGCTGAAGCACTTGTTCGTGTGAAGACTAATTTAGGGTTAGTTTATATCAAACATGTTGAAGGTGAAAGATTGCTGATACGTTTCACATTTGATTGGATCAAATGGTGCTCGAATATGCTTGTTATGAAGGCTAATTTAGGGTTCAATTTATATCAAACATGTTGAATGCGAGATTCCTTATATGCTTCACATTTTATTGGATCAAATGGTGCTTTGATGTGCTTGTATAAATTTGAACATAAATTAATTGGAATGTTAATGAGTATCTTAAGCTCTCAATTTTATTGATATGATATGCCAAAGTTGTGCCATGCTATAGTGACTATTAATAAGCCTTCACAGAAAAATATCAACAGCGTATGTGTTTATAGGTAGTGTTGTTTTGAGTAAATGACATGTAGTGTAAGCAAGTTAAGTTGGAGCAAATTTATATGATGTGTGCATCTTTGTTTTTGTGATACAAGGGATTTCTCAATTCCAAAATTATGTGGGAGTAAATTTTGATGTTTAAAAGTTATGAATGTTTTTTTTTATAGTGACTCTATTAATAAGCCTTCATAGAAAAATATCAACCGCATATATGTTTATAGGTTTAGTGTTGTTTTGGGTAAATGACAAGTAGTGTAAGCAAGTTAAGTTAGAATGAATTTATATGATGTGTGAATCTCCGTTTTTATTATATTGACTCTATTAATAAGCCTTCATAGAAAAATATCAACAGTGTATGTGTTTATAGGTAGTGTTGTTTTGAGTAAATGACAAGTAGTGTAACCAAGTTAAGTTGGAACAATTTTATATGATGTGTGAATCTAACGTGAAAGGTGCAAAGTTTATTTTTATTTCATTTGGCATCACATAGTACTAGTCCCATGGAAGGGGTAGTGACTCTATTAATGAGCCTTCATAGAAAAATATCAACAACATATGTGTTTATAGGTAGTGTTGTTTTGAGTAAATGACAAGTAGTGTAAACAAGTTAAGTTGGAATGAATTTATATGATGTGTGAATCTCCATTTTTGTGATACAAGAGATTTCTCAATTCCAAATTATGTGGGAGTAAATTCTGATGTTTTAAAAGTTATGAATGTTTTTTTATAGTTCTAACGTGAAAGGTGCAAAGTTTACTTTTATTTCACTAGCATCATATGGTACTGGTCCCATGAAAGGGGTTTGGGCTCCTATTTATTATTTTGCAGCCAATTCCATGGAAAATTGCTGTTATAAAGACTAATAAAATAAATAGCTGCAATTTTTTGTTGGGTAGTGAAGATGGCTTATGTTTACTCCACTAATATAGAGACTTCCATGTTTATGTGGTAAGCTGCATTGTCATTTAAAAATAAATAAAATATTATATTACTTAATATTTCTATATTTTTATCCAAGAATCTTTTCTCACTTTGGATATTGAATAAATAACTTAAAAATGCATGAGACTCCTTTCTATAAAATGGGCTCCTAATTTTACATAGTAGCAATTCACTTGAAAATTTTAGTTAGTCTTCTTGTATGGGACTATAGCTTATGTGATTAGAAATTGATTGATGAAAATATTAATGTAATTGTAGAAGTATTTGACTTCATGAAAGTAGTGAATTTGTTTATACGTTCTTAGTACATATAACAAAATTAGACTTCTAATGTAAAAGATAAGGCATATGTTTTTATTTCATTTGGCACAATATGGAAGTGGTCTTATAGAAGGGGTTTGGGTACCTATTTTTTTATATTTCATTTGGCACAATATGGTGGTCTTATAGAAGAGGTTTACGTATGTTTTTATCTCATTTGGCACAATATGGAAGCAGTCCCATAGTAGGGTTTTGATTACATATCTTTAATTTTGTATGAAAAAGTTTTAGTTACAAGATTAATCAAATAAATATTTTCTTTAAAAGAAGAACTCTACATTTATAGCTACAAATTCTTATTAGGTAGTGGAGAGGAATTTAAAGTTTTTGTGGCACATCTTACATGAAATTTTAATTATTATTTTTTATTTTAATTATAAATTTTTATTTAAGTATCTTTTTATTCACTTCAAATATCTTAACAAGGAGAATATAAAAATTCATGAGATCCCTTTTTTTAAAATGGGATCGTAAGTATTTTCAACAACACCCACTTTATTAAAGCAAGTCCCCTTCCATGAGACCATAATTTATGTGATTAGAAATTGATGGATGGGAAAATGGAGGTTATATAGTTCATGAGTGAAGCTATGGAAATTTTAGCTTCACAAAATTAGTGATTTTTTTTGTTAGATTCTTGGTACATTCAATTAATTTTTTACATGTCAGTATATTGTTTGGATAGTTGTATGTGCAAGACAATTTTATGGTCATAATAATTGTAAATATCATTCACAGGTTAGTGCTCTTAAATATCATTAAAGGGGAAGGAAAAATGGGCTTGTTGAAACAAAGTTGATTTTATAATTTGTGATGTATGATGATTTTGCTTCAGGTTGGGAATGCAAAATGAGGCTAAATCCATCATATGTTTATTTATTATGAGTTCATTCCAATTCAAAGTGTATACCTTTTATAAATCTGTCATTATTATGTGTATTGAGTTAAAGTTTGAAAGGTATCAAGGTCAATTATATATTTTTGGGCATAATATTAATAGAAATTGACCTTGTTAAAATACAAACATCATTGAATTCATAAGTTTTGTTGTTATCACTTCATTATGGTATTAAATAAATTTATATTTTATTGGGCATTATATAATTATGAATTGAGTTAGTTGAAATACAACCATCATTAAAGTCCTTGTGTATGTTGGTTATAATTTTATTGTATGTGGTAAGTCTTAATGTTAAAAGTATTTAGGTAATTTATTTGTTGGGCATGATATGTGATTAGAAATTGACCAATGGAAGTATAGACTCCAATGACTTCATAAATTAAGTAGTTTGTTTGTTGTAGTATATTCAAATAATTTGTTAATGTCAAAATGCAACATCTATGGTTCAAGATGTAACTCTTTGATTTGATGCTAATGTTACTTCTTAAATATTGTTTAAAATTCATTGCAATCTCCAAAAAGATCAGAGTTGTTCAATAATTTAAACCTTTGTAACAAGAAGAAAGTTAAGCTTGTCTAGCAAAGTTATGGTATCTATAATGTTCTCTTGATAGAATGGGGAATTGTAGCCAAATTTATGATTTTAGTAGAGTTTTCCTTGAGTTGAATACGTAATAGAGGTTCAATCCATCACATATTCTCATTTATTATTAGTTCATTTTAAATTAAATTGTCTTGGTCAAATTCATCATTTATTTATGTAACAAGTTTTTCTTAGGATAAACATGTCATTAAGGAAGCAAAGTAGTTACTAAGGCAACATTTCAAATACATTTTGTTTTGGAATGGTGAAATTTGTATGCCCATGTTATTTTTTTTGTATTACTTGTATAATAAAAGCAACAAGTACATATCATAGATTATGTGCTCATTCGAGAATCAGATCTACAAAACCCCCCATTACAACATATCATTAGTTGTCCCCCCTTTACATGAGATAAAAAAACCAAAAACCAATAGTATCAACAACCTTTCTAGTCTACCCCATTACAAAATGACAACAATTACCCTCAACTAAATGAGGTCATAGGAGTGGAACCCAAAAAAGAACATGTATTAGAGTTTCATTAGTTACATCAAAGCATCATTACTAGAATATACAATTATATACCCCTATTCTAATATAAAAATATAATGCAAATCAAAAAGGATATAAACAAAATGTGTTTGTTTCCCTCTAGTTGCTTTACTTTGTCCCATTGCCACCTCTCATAGCTATCAATGTCTCTACAGTTGATAATTCTTCAACAGAAGGTTCCACTAGCTATCCTACCTTGTCCACTTTGTTGCTTTGTCCCTCTACTAGGTCCTACGGCCAAAATGCATGAAGAGCCCTCAAGAAAAATTCCACACCAGGATGCCCCTCAGGCCACATATGCCCATACCTTGCCTCCAAGATATCTATTGTGATATGTCTATTTTCTAGGTACTTTCAAAAATTTTCCTTTGAGAGTTCCACTGTAATGTAGACCTGCATGGCATCATTCTATAGCATGAGTCCTCTATAAGACTCAGTAAGCATCCTCTTCCTTCCTTGAAACCTATCTTCATTCCTTTCTTTCTAGATGGACCATAGAATGTCAGATGAAAGGTAGAGCCATAATAGGGAAACAATTTTCCCCATTTTTTATGTTATGGTTAAATAATATCTTCTTAGGAAGGGGTTGTTCATTATTCCCCCATAAATCTTGTTACAAAAAAATTTCCTATATCTCTTTAGCAAAAGTACATTAAAATTTTTTGGTTAATTGTCTCTAGTACTCTACAAATACTGCATATATCAATGTCATAAATTTTTCTTTTGAATGATAATTTCTATTTTATTAGAAGCTGCATGAAACATGCTTTTTTTGCTTCTAACTGTTTAGACCAATTAGTTTGTGTGTGATCGATTTTTAATGTGTGTTAAATATATAAAAACAAATGAATCAAACACACCAATAAGACATTATATCAAAAATATAATATTAAAATAATAGAGATGCAAACTCAGTATCTTGTTATCAATGTCATCCTATCGTCCTCTATCTCTAGTGTTTTCATTGATTCCAGCTGGCTCTCAGATCTTTGGCTAGGCTCAACAAACAGTCTCCTAGAGAACGAGATTGAATATGAATGCATGTAATGTTATGCTAAGACATGATTATTCTAATGCTAAACATGATTGCTAAAATGAAAGATTACAATAATGCTATGAATAATAAAGCTATAATGATAATGCTAGAATGCAATTAATCTCCAATTCATCTGTTGTGTGTTGTCACCATTGCTTGGATTTGTAGTGCTATTTATAGAGTTTTTCGAAAGCTTCTGATTGGCTGATATGATCAATGATTGTGAAAATTCCTGGCAGATCGAATGGTTGAAGATGGACAAGACTGAAGAAAAACAAAAGAAAACAAAAAGAAAGATTTGTTTTCTTTTCTGTAAAAGAGGTAAGATAAGATGATAAAGATGAATTGTAAAAAATCGTCTTTTTGTGAGATTATGGAAAGATTTTGAAGAAGATAAATAATGAATTATTAAATTCAATTATTCATTTATGGGTGACATGAAGATTTTTCTTAAAATATAATATTTACCCCAAATTTGAAGAATAATGGAAGATTTCATAATTAAATAAAATATTTAATTATGATTTTGAAAAGATATGGAAGATATTTAATTAAATAAACATATTTAATTAAACTTTTTAAGAAATGGCATGTGAATGAAATTCATTAAATAAGATACTTAATTAATTAGAAGAAAGATTTGAAAAGAAATATTTAAACTTAATTAAATAAAAAAAGACTTAATTAAATTCAAAAAGTGATAATTAATTAAAATAAATAAAGTGTATTTATTTAATTAATCAAGTGGACATATGAATATGAAATAATTAAATAAAAATTGATTTATTTAATCATGATAAAAGAATAAATTGAATGAACAATATAATTAAATTTAATCATATGTAGAAGACTTTAGAGAAATTAATAAAATAATAAATATTTAATTAAATGCCAGGATTAATCATACATGACCAATTTTATGCATATACATTTTTCCCCTCTTTGAAGTGATGTGTGAAACACATTGCTTCAAAGAAAATATTCCTACTTTCAAAATTTGATGTGTTTGATTTTTGCCCCTGATCTAGTTCTGATATGTTTCCGATTGAAAGATGCTGCTGGTGTAGGCATCTTTTTAAAATCTGCAAACAACTAAACTTTAAACAATGGGTTAGTGCCTTGCAAACTCTATTAAAATACCTCTATGAAATACCTTGTAAAGACTTTTAAAATGCAATACATGACAAAAGAAAAACCAAAGCATTAAGAAAGCAATTACAAGTCACCTATTCCATAGTGGATTGGTGTCACATGTGCTAGTGACCCTTCCCCAATCCTTGATCAAAGCTCAAGATGATAAAATGAAAATGGAGATGATGGAGTGAAATGGACAAGATCAAATCTCAAATGAAGAGAGTAACCTTGCATAAAATTGTGGATCCTATGAATGAGGATTAAGCCTTCTTTTATAGATTTTGTTGATGAGAGATTAGCCAAGATGATGAATGTGGGACTAAAGATCCTCCAATGAGAAGATGACATTTGTCAAGTGGTGAATGGTCAATGGTTGTGCAAGATTTGGGAAGAGTGCCCATGAGAGGGAGAATTTGAATTCAAATTTGCAATAAATTTTGAGAGGGGGACAAAAAAAACAACAATAAATGCCATGTTTGACTTGTCATGTTGAGGGAAAATGAGGCTTTTTAATAAAGCAATAAAATTGATTTATTGTGCAAGTGGAGATATCTAGATAATGCAAGTGGGATGAGATTAACATTTAATCAGGGTTAGATGATGATTATGCTGATTTAATGCTGGTTAGATTATTTTGACTTTCAAGACTTTGATAATTGATTTATTTAAATCAGAAACTGATGGAATATGATTTAGGATTTGATTTAAATGGCTTTTTGATTTATTATTAAAAGATTGATGATAATGCTCATTTGATTTTAAATAAATAACCTTAGGCCATGAGATTATTTGAATGAATGGATGAAGGTGATGAATGGATCTAATGCAACATCCAGTTCAATTGATGAATGAACCTGATTAAATGCAGAATGTAAATTTTGCATGTCTACATTTTTCCCCTCTTTGAAGCAATGTACTTGTTGCGTTGGTTCAAAGAATAAACTCATGATCAAAATAAAAAAATTCTGATTTTTAGATGCCCGTGGAAAGAAGTACACAGTACATTGCCCCCTCGAGAGATTGAGCGAAAAGATTCGATTTGAGGGTTGATCTCGTGATAAAGAGGTTCAAAATGGGTGGTTATGGATGACGATGCAAAGATGATTTCAAGATGCTTAGAATAACAAATCTATATTATTCTAAACAACTTAAATGATGATATGATATGAGATAGATGAGATTGATGATGTGATATCTTTGTGATTATGCAATGGATGATTTATCGAGATGCTTAGACTATGATCTATATTATGATGATGATGCAAATGCAATGCATGTGAAATGATTGATATTTCCTATGATATGAATGATATGTGGTATGCTGACGGTTTGTAGATGCAGGATGGATGCATGATGGATGTATGACGGATGCATGATGTTAGCGTGGAAATCAGATATGACAAGAGGATCCAACAAGTCCATGATTGGTCAAGACTTTATTAGAGATGATGATGATAGATGATGATGATGATTTGCTTATCAAGGATTGGGATTTTCAAAGGGTCACT
>VDFB02138868.1:0-48262 GCA_007258455.2 Sequoia sempervirens
TTATACAATTTTTCAACCAACATATGTAATATGTATGAGCTAGATTAGATTTTTTTATCATACATATAAAATTTTACATTGGAAACAATGAAGTATACAATTAATTTATACATAGTAATGCGTAGAGAGTATTCGAGCCTAAAGGATTGATGAATTTGTGGTCAATTTTACATGGAATTGACATGACCTCCCAATTGCTATAAACATAAGTAGGTATAATGGGAATTAAATATTATGATTGAAGGTTCTTCTAGGAGTTCACATCTAAGTTATTCTAGATGAATATAAAATCTAATTATATCTAATTTTAAAAATACTGATTACATTTAAGGAAATTTAGGTTAAGGGTATTTTTTGTTGTATCATATAAGGTGTGCCAAGATGAATATTTGTCAACACTACATGGTCTAGTCTTGAAGATCCACCCCTCATTTGCACATGAAAAAATAATATAGTTTTTAATCAATATTTTACAATTGCATGTGTACTTAAATTAAGCATTGATTAATCTATTTTATAGATATAAATAAATTTATATACATTTATTCATAAAATATGACAGACCTATGTAGAAGTAGAAGGTGTACTACTATGTAAAAAACTAGATAATAATGCCTCTTTTCCTATAGTCCCTAAAATGGGTGTGTTGGGACCATAACATGGTTAAATTCAATTACTACACAAATAGGGTAAACTTTACACTAGTGTTGACATGCTTGGCATGGTAGATGAACTAGCACCATCTCTATGATTTTTACTAGTCTTAACTAAAAACTGGGTAGCCTAGTTAATCAAGTTCTTTGAGATATTGCCCAAAGCTCCTAACATTGTAGTCATCCCATCCTAGAAAATGTGGGAAGTAATGGTGGCGTGGGATGAGTATCCAAAGGTCGAATGGGTGATTATCAATTTGATAAATGCATGCACCAAGTCTATGTAGTGTCATGCCATCACCAACACCTTAGAATAATATCGTATTAAAATCATTGGGTTTAAACCTAACTAGCACATGATTTTCTCAAAGTTATCATGTAGTTTGTAGTCAAATACCACCCACAAACAATCCCAAAATATGAGAATTCCTACACCATTTAATTGACTATTTTGTTGGAAGGATAGGAAGATTGTTAAAAGGGTCAATAATGCATGGTGCTAGTGTTTATTTAATAATATGAAATTCATGTTTTTCTTTATGTGACAAAACATCTAAATAAAATTGTCTCCTATCCTCCCTCCAATAATAACATATATGCATATCTATATCCAGGCTTCTAACTAAATCAATCATGGTTTATGTAGAAGTGAAAAATTGAGGGCAATACAAGGATCATTTTGAAATAAATCTAATTATATTTGGGGAGTGGTAAGAGTTAAGAAGGGGGGTTTTGTATTGGGTTTTTTGTAAAAGTTCATTAAATATAGAATCATACATATTCATTTGATCCATGATGTCACCTACAATTATAAGAATAAATTAAAATTAAAATACATTTTTGTTTAAAAAATATATTTTCCAAATAAATAAATAAATGCATCTTATAAAGTTAAAATATGATCTAACAACATTCATAACAAATAACAAGTCAAATACTTGCCAATTAAAGATTACTCAAGTAATATAAGAATTTCTATGAAATAAGGTCATCTTAGGTTTCCTAATAATACAACATGAACACATATTTTGTTCAACCCATATATATTCTTCAATCAACTTTGCACCATATATCTTGTGTTATAGTTCTAGTGGCTATTCCTTTTGTACATCCTTGTTATTTCTTTGGAATTAATCCACCAATGCTTGCACTCACTAGGTCTTATCTAAGAATATAAAAAATTATGGAATGCCAATTATTCTTCTAGTGGTAACTTTTTTGACATTCCCTTCAATAAAAACTATTTGGTGTTAGAACTTCTACATATTTGTTAAGTATATCTTTGAAAAAGGTAACAAGTAGTAGATTACAAAGATCTAAACACTTTGTTAATGAATCTGTTTAAAATTTACATAGAATCAATTTAGCTTGTATATTATATATATATTATTCTTCAAGTTATGGAGTTGTGCTAGAAACTTTTTAAATTTCATGCCATCAACTTCAAGCCACACATAATTTCAATATGAAAATTATTGATTTAATGAATATCAAAATTGAAATTGATATCAAATCTAATATCAATATCAATTTTGATATGAACATCAAATTTAATATCAATTAAATTGATACTATTGATATCAAATGAACTTATGAATTAATATATCAATTCAATTAAATTAATATCAAAATTAAAATTCATATGAATTTGATAATACATATATGAAAATTGATCTAATGGATATCAAAATTTAAATTGATAATATTGATACCATTAATTGATAATTATCAAAATTGATGTCTTTCTACATCTAGTGAGTATGATGTCAACAATGGAGATGTGCTAGTAGGAGGTATATTCACTCATTGATAGCTCAAATATTTATAGATGAACAGTATGGAAGTTTACAAATACTATTCAGGTTGTTGTTAGTAAATTTGATGTTATGTAAAAGTTGAAAACTTATAAACTGATAGTCTTATGGGAAAGTGTAGTGACAGGTTGATACTCTGCTGGTAATATAGATGCAACATAACAGGTGATCAGGTTTGGTATGCAAAATGATGTAATCCTTCTTTTGTTTCAACTATTATTAATACAAAAAAAATATTTATAGATGGTTGTTTGCATTGATAATTTTCCATTATTTAAGGCCTTTAAATCAACATGGCCAAGGAATTTAAAATGGCTTTCAAAGACCACACTCAAGATCTTATTTGGCTCCATGATTCTCCTTTGCATGAATATGTTTCCGTGCTCTAGTGTCTCCTCCATCATGCTTACACTCTTCTTCCTCTACCAACTATTGCCACCTCTTCTCCCCTCCCAGTTAGGGGCCTTGCTACTCCACCAATGGATTTACAAGCTACCTTTATGAGTAATGATGATGGTTGGGAATGGTTTTTTCTCCCACATATGTTTTTGCTTCCTATTTTTTTATGGCTATGTAAATTGAATGTATCTTTTTTTTATTATTATGATATGGTTCTTAATTCCTTTTTATCAATTAAATACAAATTTATATCAAAATGAACATGAATTTTATATATCAATTCAATTGAATTTATATTGAAATTAAAATTGATAAAGAATATCAAAATAAAAATTAATATTAATTTTGATAATGATATATTAATTATGATGAGTATAAAATTTTAATCAACTCAATTGAAATTGGTACCCAAATTCTTATAAATTTATATATCAATTTTATTAAATTAATATCAATATTAAAATATCAAAATTGAAATTGATATGAAAATTAATATTGATATCAAATTTTCAATCTATTAATTTTATCACTCAAGATCTATGCTTCCCATGTTGTCAATTTTACCTTTAACAAAATTATTGAAACCATTAAACTTAAGAGAGGAGAGAATATTGGTCACATTACTTTTAACATTGAAATAACCTTTTTTCTTCATTGAGATCCTCTCATCCCTTTGATTCTTGGAACTTATTATTTTTACTAGGTTTAGGAGGCAAATAAGGGCCAAAATAGTGGTGATATTTTTTTTTAAAGGAGTGAGTTATAATCCTCATTATTTATTTATTTATTTATTAAACATACGACTTAGGGAGCTTGCTATTCAAGGTTTAAGGTACACCATTTATCATTCAATTTTTAAATGATTTATCATTCAAAATTTAAATGTTTTATAATTTTATTTTTTTTATCTAGTGCTCAATGTCCATGGTTGAAGTGTCAAGGTTTAGGGTTCACCAACTAAGGTTTAGAGTCTAGATTTAAAAAATTCATATTTATAATTCACATTCAAGGTTTAGATTTCAACATTAAGGGTTCAACACGTTTAATTCTCATTATTTACTTTAAACCCTAAACACATTTTTCTTTAAAAAATAGTTATATATAAATTTAAGTAAATACCCTAAACACATTTTTCTTTAAAAAATAGTTATATATAAATTTACCTTAAGTTTAACTCATATAATGTACTTGAATATTTATATATTTTAGGGTTTTTAAGATTAAAATTAGGGTTTGAGGTTTATGATTTTAGGGTTTAGGGATTAGGGAAATGTAGTTCTTTATAAATTTAGGGTTAAATATGACCTTAAAATCATAAACTAACCATATTTTTCCTAATCCCTAAACAATAGCCATAAACCAACCGTATTTTCCCTTATGCCTAAACCATTAAACCATAAACCAACCATATTTTACTGAATCCCTAAACCCTAAAAATGTAAACCTTAAACCCTAATTTCTAACTCTAAAATCCTAAACCCTAAACCATAATTTTTAACCTCTAAAATTAAAGTTTTATGGTTTAGGGATTGATTGGTTTGTGGTAATCATAAAATCATAAACCAATCGTATTCAACCTAATCCCTAAACGTTAAGCCATATATTTTACCCTAATACATAATCCCTAAAATATACATGAAAACCAAAAGAGAAATAAAGCATTTGATAGATTCATGGAGGGATGATTTGAACTTTGGACAACTTGTATTGGGATAGAAATACACATACATGTTCACGATTTCCCAATCATTTTCATATAACAATGAAAAAATTCCCATCGATTTAGGCCAAAAAATATAGTTTTTCATAATGTACACCCATCACTAAGTGTTTGTCCATTTATTTACTAGCTACATTCATCATGAAGTATTTCTCAAGGAATACAACTAGCTTAAACTGAACATCCTTTATAATTCACATTACCGAAACTTCTTAGAAATCCATAACAAAGCATTTTCCATACACTTTTCTAACTTATAGTCCTAACTCCCTAATGAATGCCAGGGGCATAACATTTATGGTTACTCGTAAGTTTATCATACAATTCTTAACTAGCTTATCATTTATTTGCAAGGTGACATAAAAGGGGTCAACTTGAGTTGGATATTTTGTCAAAGTGGTTCCCAAATACACCTTAGGTATCTCAATGCTTGCATCTTCATGTTTAAACCTATTTGACTGATTTTTACCCTTTCCAAGTAGGGTAATGACCTTCTTCTTGTTTGCAGAGACTATAAGTACACCATCTAGATAAGGGAAACTCCCTTTTCTTTATGTTCTCCAATCCTCATCATCTCTAGTAGAGGTAAATACACCTTGATCTATTACAACACTTGATCCATGCCCATAGAGATATATTTAAGAATGTTACAATTTTTCTCATTTGGTGAAATAATATCAATATTCTTCTCCTCATTCTTCACACAAATTTTTTGAGCATATGGATTATTTGGCTTTTCTTGTTTTGTCCTCATCTTCTCATATTTGGTCTTCATGACAGGTGACAACATCTAATTTGCAAGCCCCTCAAGACCTTTTCCCTTACTTTCCATGTTCCTATCTTTCATTTCAGGCTTCTCTATTTGCTTAATAGGAGATTGATCCTTTACGTCATTTATGTTCTCCTTTATGGAAATGTTGCTTGCTAAACCTTGATCAATGTTGATTTCTCTATTTCTCAAGTTATAATTACTCTTTACTTGAGCAATATCATTAAATATTAATGCCTTGATTTCCTCCTCAAATGGTCTTCTCAATTTGATATTAGACTTAGAGGTTTCAACACTTTACACTTCAACATTTCCTTCTTCATTTTTAGAAAACACTTGCTGATGGTGTTCATAATTATGATATTTACTATTATGGACATCTATTTTAGTATATCCTTCATCAGAAGAATACTCTTCACTTTTAGAACACCACTTGTTCGAGATCATATTAAATTCATATTTTTCATCATGAGCATTGTCTTAATCATCACAAGGGTCAATATGATCCCAAAGATATTGTGAAACCATACATTGTCTAGGGGAGTGAAATAACTAACAAGCTAAGAACTATGGGTTGTCTTCAGTAAAGTTCACATTATTTCTCCTCAAGTATCAAGAGTTTTTTATTAGACATTCCCTTTTGTTTACCATGAATAGGTCTACCATTGTTGCAATTGGTGTTATATGGATGATCAAATAGTTTAGGCATTTTGACTTGCTTTTGATGGTTAGGTTTATCATAGGACAAACCATTCTCATTTTTAACCACCTTTTAGCTCAAGTCTTTGAGAGCACACATTACCTTGTCGAGCTTGTCTTTGAATGAAGGGACCTTGGTTTGTTGCCCCTTTGGATTTTGTGAGATCTTTGCAACATCCCTTTTACTCATCTTTCTAGATGCTTTTCTATTACTTTCAACATGTATTACTATTCTAAAAGCATATCTTAAGAAATGGGGATCCTTATCCCTAATTTCATAACCTATTTTGACATCATAAGAATTATAGTACAATACCAAACACATGGGTTTGCTAGGCCTCATATACTACGATATTTTATTCATGACCTTAATAAATCTTATATAAAAATAGGAGAAAAAATCATTATATACCTTACTAATGTTGGTGAACTCATTTATAATGAATCCGGGATTAGTCTTGCCACCATACTATTATTTGAACATCCTTTTGAATTCATCCCATGACCCAATACTTCAGTTAGGTAATCCTTTGTACCAATCTCTTGTATCATCAATTAAGGATTGAATAAATAACTTCATCACCACATCCTCATCTTCTACGTCAAATTCATCTATCAGATTTAGAAAGGTTCTAAGATGATCTTCCCCTAACAATGCATTATTACCAAAGAATCTAGGGAATACATTCTTGACATCATTAGGCAGCAATTAGGGTATCCAGTGATACTAGTAAAATCCAATTGCCTATACTTTTCAATTTGCAAAGGTCTTTGTGCTAGGAAATTCTATATAATATGGGTTTCTTAAGGATTATCTTGAACATTTGGCCAATTAGCAATGTTATGACATCTTAGAAGATTAAAATTTTATCTGCTCATCTAACCACCCATATTTAGATTACATTACTGATAATCTCCACAACCCTGGAAATATTTTACTTTGGTAAACTTATTTGAGATTATGGGTTGGGTTGGGGTAAATTTTTGTTTACTAGGGAAGTTACTGAGGCATAAGAGGTCAAAATTATCCTCTGTTAGGGATCTAATGTGGTGATTTTTATTAATGGCATGTTTTGGTTAGAGCTTGGAGGAATATTTTAGAATTGCAAATTATCACCATGTGAATTTTGAGAATCCAAGGGAGACTTAGGGTGATTTATTGATAAATAGGATGATCTTAAAAATTATGTTCATATTCTCATATCATCTCTCATCTTAATAGTTTCCATCAATTTTAACTTTTCTTTAAGATCTTCACCTTATTTCAATAATTATTCTTCAGTCTGAGCATGTTGTCCAGATGTAGAGGCTCTTTGTGAAGATACATCAATTTGCGAATTCCCATATAACATAGAATGAGAATTAGGAGGAGCTAAACTTGAGGATAAGTTATTTCCTTGGTTTAAAGGCTTATTTACAGGATTAGCTTGGACATCAACAATTACAACTACAATAGGAGAAATGAGCCATGCATACAAACCCTCTCTAAGGTCATATTCTCTCTATATTTTTTCTCTTTCCTTTTCAAGTTTTGTCATGAAAGTCTCATGCCTTGACCAAAATTTCTCATCTCTCATAATTTTAGTAATCATACTGAGTATTTGAGAATCGTGGTACCCAATAATGGCATGGAAAGAGCACTTCCTTCAGTATTCATGAAGGTATTAGCAATATGTTAAATGAACTTACCTATATCTTTTGCTTTCCAGGTTTTTCTATGAGTTGGGACTTCTCTAGCCAATTTCTTATAAGAGTTTGTGTAGAAAAGAGATCTTCTCCCATCCATACGAAATGATAAACTTCTCTTATATGTGAGTATTCAATAGTAAGGAGATTCTCAAACTTTCCATCCACAAATGGGAATGATATTTTATAAATTTTGTGGATTTTGAACAACAGTTACAATATCAAATTGGGGGTTCTTAAGATTTCAAACTCTTATTTATTCCTAGAAAAGTTGTTGATTTATTAGTCATTTTTTTAGTTGGTTGCCTAGATTTCTCTAAATATTATCCAAGTCCTATTATCAAGAAGCCTAGATCAGTGGCCAACGAATGAGAGATTTATCTCACAGTTTTTTCCCCTACACTTCAAGCTCTAAAAAACCTAGCGGTCACCCTTAATGATGCTAGATGTAGATATTTAGCTAATGGTACAACACAGTGTCCAACAAATAAACTTCACACTTAATAACAAGGGTTTGCATGACTAAATTCATGAATGGTACATCCCTTGTTCTCATTTCAATCCTAGTATGAAGTGAAATAGGGAATAAACATAATTTTTTTTTAATTTAAGATTTATTTTTGAGGATGGGGGAAGAAAAAAAAGCAAGACCGATGCTTTCCTTGGGCTATAGAGTCACATATCATGCATTCATATTATAATGCTATAGCATAATCTTGATAACCTACTAAAATTTATCACCTTATAACAAAAATGTCTTGTTTAGCTTGTTATAAAATTATTCTTAATGATGCATCTAAAAATATAATATCTTTACTACCTTCATGCAAGCATTTACACCTCCCTTTGAATCGACAACAAACAAATAACTAGTTCAAATAGAAAATGTGCTTGAATAATCTCAATAACCTTATTAGTTTGATTCAAATATATTACATCTCAAAGCTAGAGACAGTTACATAACACTATGTATTCATATAATCTACAATCAAGTTACAGGAGCATTACAATAATTTTACTTACAAAATAAGGATCTTCATCCTTAATGCTTAAAAATTTCTATACATAGCTTTCTTCCTTGACAAAAATTTAGAGCCATTAAAAATAAGCACAAGAGTCCCTTTTATTCTAGAGAGAAACCAACAAAATAACCAAGAAGACTGTCCAACACTATCTAAGCCACCAATGCTTCTACATTAATACCCCCTAAGTATGTGCACCAAAGGAGGAGATCGCCCACTAAATTTGTAGAAAAACATGACAAGGGATGGCCTTATGATTGAAAGGAGTTTTCAAAACATAAATGAAGCATGGTCATCACAATCCTTTCCCAAATCTACACTCAAATATTAAATTCCCTTTATATAATATTAGAAATTGAGATTAGATGTCTAAGAGTCATTAGGCATTAATAACACTTATAGATTGAAAACATGCCTATTAGGAGCATCATCAAAATTTTGGGCCTAAACCAATAATTGGATTAAACATTAAATTGTTTTCCACCTCAAAATGTTACCATCTCAGATGTCAAGTGTCAGGCCTACAAGAAATTGCTTTTCAAAAAGGTTGGTGAGAAGAGCATCCATGGACCAAAAACCTTGAAGAGAAAAACCTTTGTCGGGCATCAAACATTGGACCCACCACATATCACATATCATGTTAATGAAGAAGATGGCATGAAGAATGCAAAAACCACTATCATTGAAAGACAACTTCTATCTAATGTCGAATATCAGGCCTACCAAATGCTGGAAGAAGGGAAGGGAGAAAGTGAAGGCCAAAATGTTGGCAGAAAGATGAGAGAGTGCAAAGTAAAGGATGATGTTGGGGATCATGAATTAGGAAGAAGACTTATGTCTTAAGGTAAGACATAAGATAAGAAGAGGATCCGATCAATCTAAGACCAAAAATATGATATTGGGGATCATGGATTGGAAGGAAGGCTTATGCCTTATCATAAAAGCAAGACAAAAGATAGAAGAAAGACCCAATCATTGAAGACTAAAGATATCATAGGTTTAAAAAACCTTGTTGGGGTCCAAAAGTGGTTTAAAAAGCTCTATCATAATCTAACAAGATTCTTACAACCTTTAAAAATTCCAAAAAAAACCTACTTTTCTAAGTTTCAAAGTGTATTTCTCAAGTTTCGGTCAATATACCCAGTTTTGAAATCTTTGTTGAAGTCCGACTAGGTTCTCAAAAACATGTTGGAGTTTGACAAGGTTCTTAATACCTTTCAAATTTTTTACAAAAGATTTGATCATTTGTGATTTTATTATGAGGTTTCAAAATAATTTTTAGATCTTGACAAGGTTTTTGAAACCATTAGAAACTCCAATCGACGATTGGAGGAAAGAATTAAGATTTATCACAAAATTTTCCATAAGGATAAGAAGAAAGGTTGATTTCCAAAATATTGAAGACTCATGATGTTGGGAATTAGGGACCAGGAGGAAAGCTAAATACTTAAGATGAAATGGTGGTAAGGGTTAAGGAAGATGGTTGATCCCTAAAATTTGAAACTTTAATACATGTTTTGATGGATTTCATCAAAACTTCGACAATTAGGGGAGGAGAGAGAAGATCTTGAAAGTGATAAGGGCTAAGAGTTAAGGCCAATGAACGAAACTCAAAACACTTATTACTTATGCAAGTGATGGATAGAAAAGAAAATAACTAAAAACTTGGGAGCAATAGAGATGGTAGACAAGCATGCAGACAACTCAAAGCCCTAAAGTCCAAAAAGTTCAATACTTATCCATTTTTATATTTTTTGCAAATGGGTCTTTCACCATGGCTTGGCAAGCGGGAAATACAACTACTAGAGGAACTTGGGCATGCCACACGATTAAGATTTCTCAGATTGGTTATAACTGATGGGAATCACAAGGGGGTGGCACAAAGTGACAACAAAGCACTATAAATTTATCAAATTTATAGGGGCCAACATGTTGGATGTGTGAAATATGGCAATCCTAGGCGTCTATCTTCCTCCTTGGATTTGCATATATTTTTTACTTATTTATTTGGTATGTAGTATAAGTTTTGAAGAACTTAGAGATACTATTATGCTACTTGAATCACTCCATAAATCTTGTCATTATTGAAGACTCTAGTTAATGACCTTGGTGTTTATATTATATTATAACCACATTTTATTATTGATATTACAAAGTACTATGCTTTTGGAGTGTGGTATTTTTCTCTTGAAAGGGTTTTCCCCACATAAATTATGTTGTTATGTTATATCACTATTAAATTGCATTATTTTATATTATTTTAATGTGCATCGAAATATATAACTATTAAGGGTTTAAATAAAAAATTCATCATCTCCCTTAGTTATATTGGTGTAGGAAACTGCTTCCACTTACCCAAATTCCTTTCAGTTGGTATCAGACCTTTGCAAGTTTTGATCCTGTTGTTGGGTTGAAGGGATTTTTATATCTATTTGAGTGAGATATTTTGAAAAAGAAATTTTCATGACCTTTTTTCTAGAGAAAGATACCAAGCACATCCAAAAGGGTTGATATGGAGAATTTTAATAAAGGAAAATTTGAGCTATGGAAGATATGTGTGTAGATAAAGATCTATAGGCTGGAATATCTAGTGTAAAACCTACCAGAATGAGTCAGGAAAACTAGGAACTGATGGATCAAAAAAATGTAAGGTTTTGATAAGACTCTATTCGAAAGACTCCATGTTGTTGAATTTCAATGAAGAGAAGATTACAACGAGCCTTCAAAAGAATTTTGGTAAAATTTATCAAGCTTAATCCTTAAATAATTTTGATAAATAATTTTTTCTTGAGAAATAAGTTGTTTGATGATGGAAGGAGGATATGTGTTGATCACCTAAATGCCTCTAACATGTTCATTGCTCCATTGGGTTCTTTTCATGTGAATATGGACTATGAGGATCATTACATTACTTTGTTATGTTATTTTCCAAGCTCATGGGATGACCTTGTCATGGCCATTAGGACTACCACTACCACCTTCAAGATGGATGAAGTTGTTGCATCATTAATTTCTAAAGAGATGCAAAGAAAATATTCTAAGATGGCTAAGGAGGCCCTTGTTATTTATGAAATATTGAAGGAGAAAGGTAAGAAGAAGGACAAGAATTCATATCTAAATCCCCTGGAAGATCTAAGTCTCTTGAAAAGTCTAAGGAAACTTTTTGGAACTATGAAAAATCTAGTCATTTTCACAAGGATTGCAAGGAGGAGAAAAATAAGAACAATAAGAAGAAATTATCTAATTTTGACTCTAACAAATCCTATCAGAATGATGCATATGCCTTGGTTGCAGCCTTGATAACACATAAATCTAATTATATGTGGTTGATAGACTCAACTACATATTTTCACATGACCTTTCATAGGGGTTGGTTCTCAAAGTATGAAGAGTTTGGCAATGGGAAGGTATACCTAGGTGATGAATCTCATCTTGATTATTATTGGTTGTGGAAGAGTCAAGATTAGATTCCCTGATGGTAGAGTGAAGGAGATTGATGGTGTGTTGTATATCCTTGGTTTAGCATGAAACTTACTTTTTGTGAGCAAGTTGAATGATTGGGGTGTGCATGTTATTTTCTTAAGTAGAGGATGCAAGATGATGAGAGGATATATGTGTTGGCTAAGGGTATTTGGATAGGCACATTGTTCAAGTTGGACACATGCATTATTTAGTGTAATATTTCTTCTGGAATGCTGAAGAAAAGAGCTACCAATTTTTCATCCTCAACATTGAAACTAGCAGTGAAGAAATATTTACATCAACTTCCAATGGTCGTGCATTTTAAGTACCTAAGGGTGCTCAGTCTTTGGAGATGGAATTTCTAGCAAAGAAGACAATGTTATAGCACTAGAGACTCAACCATATTAGTGAGAAGGGTCTTTGATGCTTGAAAAATAAATGCCTCACAACGAGGCTTGATGATTGTAATCTTGAGTTTTATTTTTACAAACATTTCCTTTATAGAAAGTAAACCCATGTTCAATTTTATTCGAGTTATCACAAATCTTCTAGGGGTTTGGACTATATTATGTATTTGGTCATGTTAATGTTTCTTCATTATCAAAATCTATATAATTTGTTTCATTCATTAATGATTACAATAGAAGGACATTTTTATATTTCCTCAGAAGTAAATTTGAAGTCTTTCATTAAAGTTTAAAGAGTTTAAGGAATTGGCTGAAAATCAGACTAGTATAAAGATTAAATTTTTGAGGATTGACAATGGTGATGAGTTTTACTCGGTAAAATTCAAAAATTTCTATAAAGAGCATAAGATTAAGAGGAATAATATGACATAGACACCCCTTATCATAATGGATTTATAAAGAGGGTGAACATGATGTTGATGGAGAGGGATAGAAGTATGCTGAGTGTAGCTAGCCTTGAACAAAAATTCTAGATTGGATTTGTTACCATTACATCCTATTTGATCAACACATCTCCTACATTAATTCTTGTTGTTAAGCCACCCATGGAGGTGTGATCAGGTAAGAAGCCTTCAATGAGTCCCAAAGTATTTAGCTGTGAGATATATAGACATGCGCCAAATGAGAAGAGATAAAAGTTGGAGAACATGGTTAGTAAGTGTATCTTTATAAGCTATGGTTTTGGTGTTAAATGGTACAAGCTTTGAGATCTAATGGTCAAGAAGATTATGTATAATAGAAGTTTGATTTTTAGATAATTAAAACATTCTTTTGTTGTTCTACAACCAAAGAAAGAAGATGAAGAAAAGGATGTAGTTCATGTACTACCTAATCTAATGAAAAATGAGTTATGTACACCCATTGGACCTAATGATGAGAAGAGATATAGTAGCTCTGAAAATTCTAAAAAATAGGAACCTTAGCCTCAACCATTGATTGTAAATATGGTTTTGATTTAGAAGTTGAGAAGATGGATGTGAAGATAATATTCCTTCATGGTGATTTGGAGGAAGAGATTTATATGTCATGACTAAAGAATTTCATGGTAAAACATAAATAAAATCTAGTTTGTAAGTTTAATAAGTCTCTATATGGTATGGAATAGTCTCTTAGTATGTGGCACTAAAAGTTTGATACCTATGTGTTGAGTTTGGGATTTCAAAGGCCTAAATTCAATCCTTATGTTTATTACAATACTAATAATGGCTGCATTCTCATTATTTATTTATTTTTAGATTGCAGGAATCGATCAGGTATTCATCCCCGTATAAACTGCAGTGCGCCTGGTAAAATTTTTTCACATGACCAACAATGTTGGCATGATACGCCCTTCGGTACAATAGGTTTGGGGGGAGACTAGAGCTCATGACCTCTTGCCTACAATAGGATGCTTTAGCCAATTGAGCTAGGTACCCCACCCCAGGTTGCATTCTCATTATTGTATTATATGTGAATGATGTGTTATTTTTGGGAATTGTAAGGGCTTTATTTTTGACATGAAGTATCAGTTGTTAGCATAGTTTGAGATGGAAGATATAAGTACATCTAGGTGCATCTTGGGAATAGAGACAATAAGAGTTAGAGCCAACACAAATCTTTGGTTAAGCCAAAGAAAGTACATGAATTGGATATTGGGAAGATTTCACATGATGAATTATAGATCCTTTGTGGTTCTTCTATAAGGAATGAAGTTATTTTGTGGAGGATTATCCAAAATTATCCTACTAAGATGGAGGACATGGCCAAAGTACCATATACAAGTGATATTAGTAATTTGATGTATGCCATGGTTTGTAAGAGGCCAAACATTGGCCAAGTAGTGGGAGTCCTGAATCGATTTATCGCCAATTATGGACGAGTACATTGGGATGCAATGAAAGAGTGTTCATATAATTGTGGGTTACTTCCAAGTATTCTATTTATTTTTATGGTTATCCTATTGGACCTCAACATTCAATTTGTATTTATGGATATATGGATTGAAATTGGGTAGGTGACATTAACAACAAAAGATCTACCAACAGATTTGTATTCACAATGTTTGGTGGTGCTATTAATTAGATTAGTAAGTGACAAGTTGTACTTTCTCTATTTACAAAAAAATAGAGTATATGGTAGCTACTCATGCTTGTAAGGAATCCATTTTTCTTAGACATTTATGTTCTAATGTTGGGCTTGATGTAGGGATGATTACTACCTATTGTGACAGTCAGAGCTCCACTTTCTTAGCAAAGAATCCTACTTTCCATGCTAGAACAAAGTAAATTGATATTTTGTTCCATTTTGTTCATGACATGGTGGAAGATGGGAATGTGATACTGAAAAAGGTTGAAACTTTGATGAATATTGTAGATGTATTGGCAAAGCCTATGAGCATGGAGAAGTTCATAAGCTGTTTTCGCTCCATGACCCTCACGACCCCTAGTAGTTGATTGTTGATTAGCTCTTCAAAGGTCTTCGATGAGTGAGAGAATGATGGGATTAAGGTGTCTCAACCTTTTCAAGTCCTAACATTAAATTATTGATTTAATTGTTTGATTATTGTTCTATGTTCATCTTGTGAAGTCATCTTGTAGAACCTACTTCAGTGAGGTGGCAACCTACATGGTAGGTGAATAGGATGACATGCATCTTAATTTGGTGGAGATAGGCATCCCACTTGGTGGACCCTATTGTGAGCTTATTTTATGGATTTTGTCATAATTTGTAAGAAAAATTATGGCAAGGTTGTCAAATGACAAATTATGACAATGTAAGAGTCAAGCTATAAAAAATTATGATAGGTGGGCCCCATGCAATGGTGGCACCTATGCACATGCAAGGTGCATTGCATGTCGAAAGGGGCTATGTGTGTCAAGGAAGGCATGTGAATGGTAATTACAAATTTTGTGGGTCTCATTTATGATATTGTAGTTCATGTAAAGTCTTGCATGCATGCAAGTGTTGTGCATGTCAAGGGGACTTAATGACATGCATCTAGGTATTGGATGCGTGTCATGTGTTAGTCCTAGGAGTCCATCTTCCTCCTTGGAGTTGTATATATTAATTACTTATTCATTTGGTACATAGTACAAGTTTTAAAGATTACATAGATATCGTTAAGTTGTCGAAATCACTCCAAAAATATTGTCATTGCTAAAAACTCATGTTAATGAGCTTGGTGTTGATATTATTTTGTAACCACATTTTATTACTGATAATACAAAGTACTGTGCTTTTGGAGTGTGAGATTTTTCTCCCGAAAGGGTTTTCCCCATGTAAATTCCAGTGTTATGATATATCACTATTTTGCGTTACTTTACATTATCTGAAAGTGCATATGAATCTGTAACTGTCAAGGGTTTAAAGAAAATTTTGCATCATCTCCCCCACTTAGATTGGTGTAAAAATTTTCTTTCACTTACTCGAATTCCTTTCAAAACTCTTAGAAAATTTACAAATCTAATTGAACCCTTAAATAATATGCTACAAACTTTATTGAATATTAATTTGATTTATATTCCTCTCATTTGTCCATTAAATCCATCAAGACTATAATGAAAATGTTTTTATAGTTATTATAGAATCAACGCTCATCCCACAAATTTATATGACTCTCAAACATAAAATACATGATTTTATACAATCTAACAATATTGATTTTCAATAATTGTCCAGACATAGTAAACTGATATTGCCAATCTATAAATAGTAAAGTAGATTAAAAAATAAAAATAAAAGAAAGAAATGGGTTTATACTGGATCATGTTTCTTCCCTCCTTAATGCCCTATCATTGCCTTTGAAAAATGCATTGATATAGTTGTAAAAATATTAGATAAGGCTTTTATGCTCATTTATTTATGAAAATGATTAGTGTCTCCATAATGTCGACACCCCTCCTCAATAACTATGAATAATGGTTATTTCTCGTGAAAACATGAAAAACAAATTTTGGGCTTTTGGACAAAATAAGTGAAAGATTTTTTGTTTTATTCTTCAAAAAAGGGTGTATGATATGTTCTTTTCACACAATGCATAAATTCTATTTTGAAAGTTTCCATCTCCTTCAATCCACTTCAACATAAGTGGATACCCCATTCCTAAATTATATTTGAGAATTCTCCATTTTTTATAATATGAAAATTTAAATCTAAAGTGCATTTCATTATCAACATGCACTCTATATTTTAGTGGAAAATTGTTTTGTGGGACTTTTATATGAATAGGTTGGTGGTGATTAGCATAAAAAGTTGGCATATTGTTGTCAATGTATTCGTTGTTTATAATTAAGATTATTTTCAATATCATAATGTGTCAGTTTTTTAAGTTTTTTTAATTGATAATAGGAAAGAATAAAAATATTAGATAAATCATAATATTTATCATCACTAATATTTCTAATATATCTATAGAAGTTAAGATAATTTTAAGTATGTTTATTATTGATTTATCATTGTCAATCATCTTATACATATGATCTTCAATAATTTGTCTAGTAGATAAGAATAATAGGAGACCTTTAATTTATGGTCCTAACTATTGGTGACAATTACATTAGTTGATTCAAAGATTTATGATCTTTTTATAATCTCTTATATACATGATGCTTATTCAATTATGTGTTGAGTTATTAGCTTTAGTATACAAGAATTTATGTTCTAAAATTGTAGCATTATTTAAATTATTATTATGTATTTGAGTTGAAAAATTGTGGACAAAATATTGAGTTAAATTTTTGCATTAATGTTTTAGATTATATTTTAAAATTTTGGTTTTCTATTCTAATAATGGATTATACAATGTAATCCAAAACATTAGTTTGTCATCTTGATGGTGGACAATAGTGTGTGATCTAAAATGTTAATCTTCATTTTGATGATAGATCATAGAGTGCTAATTCAAAACTTGGTCACTTAACATAATGATGGATCATAAAGTATGGTCCAAAACAATAGTCACTCAATTTGATACTGGACCATAGAGTATGATCCAAAAACATCCATACATAAATTTTACACAATTTTTTTCCAAAAAAAATCAACTCAAACTCATAAATTATGAAATCTTATGTTTATTGTTTGATTTTTATCAGAAAGCTTGGTCATGTAATTACATCTTATTTTATTCATTTAGCATGGTAGTGACATACTTTTACTATTATATGTGAAAGATTTTGAGCTTTATATAAGTAGTTAGAGTGAAGGTAAACTTGTTTTTACTACTAGTATTTTTTTGTTTGGTATCCTCAACTTAGATATTATTATCAAAGGTAATCTTTTAAAAAAATTGACTTAAGACTTGCACATATTCTGGATTATTAGAGTAAATTATGCTTATAATTAAATATGATATTTAACAAAATAAACATTCAACTTTTTACAATATAAATTAATATTTTTTATAAAAGTCATTCTAATTGAGCATTTAAGTTCATCCCAAGTAACATGACAAGCATAACAAGCCTATCATTTTTAATTTCCAAACTCTTTTATGATTTATTTTCTAGTATTGAATGTGTTCCTTTTCTTAATTTATTTATTTTTTAAAATTATGTCATCTATTAAGATTTAAATTTTTTAGAGGTATAATTAAACCAAATCCAACTCATGAATAATCTTTTTTTATTTTGATACTATAAGGGTGTCCTCGTGACCCAGCCCAGTGGCCCAACTAGTCCCTTGCGGGTGAGATCCCCACCCACAAGAAGTCCCAACTCTTAAATCCAGGAATAGAGTCGAACCTGAGACCAATGGAGAGCAAACCCACTGCCCAAGCCAACTCTACTACCCGTTCAGACCAACTCATGAATAATTTTAATAGATTAAATCTTCCAATTCTTAAAATTTGGATAACTCCTAATTAATATTATAATCCACTATATAAATAAAAATATTACATCTATATAATCCAAAAATTTGTATACCATTAACATAGCAGGAATCCAAAGAGTAGGCAAAAAAACCTAAATTCTCTTGGAACTAACGAAATACCTACTTCCAAGCTTTTAGGAGTGGCTTCAAAAGATGTGCCGCTTTCTCATTCATATTTTGAAAAGTGTTGAAGTGATGTATTTGTTTTATCGTGTTTGATGGCGACAAGAGGGATGTTGGCATATTCTAATTCGATAATAAAATAATAATAATAATAATTCACCTATCGTTATCATTCGTACTCCCTCCAACGAATGTCGTGGTCATGAAAATATTGAAATGATATTATCTTGTTTTAAATAGGAAATTTGCTTTGAATGATGGGAAATTCTTTCTCTTCTATTTACAAGTCCATTAAAGTTCAAACCCAAGGCTAGGTTCATGATGGCGTGGCAAAGAAAGGGTAATTATTTTAAACATAAAATTGGTATAACATGTGTTTTTTATTGGTAAAATATTTGGGATGAATCAACTTTGGTTAGTGACTTTGTAAATGAATGGACCTCGTTTATATTATATTGCATTATACAGATTTAAGTTGTGGTATCTTATATTAGGTGTGTTTATTTAATTACATTTGTTTAAAATTTCGTTGTTTTAAGAATAATTTGTTTTATTGATTAATTAAGATGTAAGCAAGTATAATTAACTTAAAGAAAGTTCAATATTGAGAGAAAAAAATTAGTTATAGAGAGAAAACACTCTCCATTCTACTATGCAAATGATCTTTAGAAATATATACAATAGCTTCAATGAGGGTGATCACAAAATAATGTGTTCCATTTTTGGTCTAAGTGGAATACAAAGATCAACAACTTGCACCAAATTTTTATTGTCACCCATAACAAACAAATTGTTAAGAAATTGAAAATGATGTGAACTAGTAATTTTTGAAATTTCAAGGGTATAATTTTAATGTATATTTTTTAGTGATGCTATTTTTATATTTCTAGAAATGATAAATTATTAATTATTGTACTAATGGGGTCAAGTAGAGAAATCATGTTAGGACTTTTGACTATGAGACTTTTTTTCTTCTTAAAATCAATGTTTCATGATGCATGGTAGTGTGCAAAGTGGATTAGTGAAAGGAAGGAAGGTATGCAGAAATGTTTTGCTACACCAATCTAATGAGGAGAGTAATATGCAAATTTTATTTTTTACAACTACAAAAAGTAGAAAACCATATGAACATAAAATGAATAATATGCCATAATAGAAGATGTAGATGTGGAAACCCCTTTTGGAAGAAAAATCCAACACTCTAAAGTAGCCCAATGCATTATTTAATAATTCAATCAATTACAATACACTTATAGAGAAATCCTTCATGTGAAATATTGCCAATATTCAAATCTAGGGTGATTTTGGTAGCATAATAGTACCTACAAATGAATCCTACAAAATAAAACCCCAAGCACCAATAAATATATATGAAGTGCAAACTAAAAACCATGAATCTAGTTTGAGAAAACCATTTGCAAACACATGAGAGGCATGGCCCCCAAATGCATGGGTTCAAATTCTAATGCCCCTCCTTGGTCTTGATCTTTCTGTTTATTTTTGACGTATTCCTTACATGTTGCTAATTATTTCTGGATTTTGATTGTGTAATTTTTTTTTGCATCAACGTTTCATATCACACTCAGTGATCCATCATCAGGATGAATAGTTGAAAAGAGAGAAATGATTAGTTGCAGAACCAACACTAATAAAAAAGGGAGGTGAGAAAGGGGGGAAGATGTACACATCCTGAGGGAAATGAATTAAAAATACCAAGACAAAGGAAAAAAGAAGAGGATGAGAAGAGGAATTATTAACAACTAAAAACATTGCAAATTAAGGAAACACCAAAAGAATTAAAAATCAAAAGCAAAAAGGGAAGAAACACAAATTGAATGGTAAAATTAAAGCATACACCAATAAAACAAGTGCCACGTAGTGGCTAGTACTTGCCTTAATTGTATTGTAATTATTGTTTTTCATATTTGATAAAAATTAAATGTAAGTTTTATTAATGTGAATAAAAATAAATGTAAGTTTTGTTAATTATAGTGTTTTAGTATTGTTAATTAGTTATTTTAATGACCTAACCTTAACCCTAACTCTAATTCTATCCCTAACCCTAACCTTAACTCTATCCCTAACTCTAACCCTAACAATAAATTTTAAACCATTATCTTAATCCTAAATGTATCTCTCATCCTAACTATGATTGTAACACTATCCATAACTATAAACTTAATTTAAATTATCACAAACTTTTAAATAAATAATATATTTAATAAATGTTATATTACAAATGATTATATATTAAATAAATTTTATAAATAAAATGTATACTAGAAATCATTAAAAGTTAGATATATTACATGTTGGCAATGTTTCTTCTCTTATTATTAATATAAAATTGTTATATATTAAAATGATTATTTATTACAAGTTGTTTATTTTTAATTATATATATATATTAAAAAATTAAATATATTATATTAAATTATCATATTTGATTTGTAGTAGACACAAGTGCGACTATATCTCTTCATTCAAATCAATAATTGTTAAATATTAACAAATCGATGATTGTAAATTGTATGATTTTTCAAAGTCCATGAATGATAGAGTAAACACTTCTAGATTAAACTATGTATGCTATTTTGAATTGACATTTCAAACCACACTAAATGATTCATTGTAGGAAGAGGATAATGAAGAATATGATTGTAGAAATGACTTTAAGAAGAGTTAAGTGGTGGGAGAGGGTAGGGAGGGAGGAGATTAGAAGATGAAGTAAAAGTGAAAATAGGCAAAAAAAATAATGAAGACATAATAGAAGAATGAATAATATAGTAATATGATATAACACAAATAAATAGATCAAAAAAAGTTAAAGTTAAATTTCTCAAACAATGAATAAATAACTCTAATAACCTTACCCTAACCCTAACTGAATTATTCATCATAGGAAGAGGATAATGAAGAATATGATTGTAGAAATGATCTTAAGAAGAGTTTAGTGGTGGGAGAGGGTAGGGAGGGAGGAGATTGAAAAATGAATTAAAAGTAAAAATAGGAAAAAAATGATGAAAATATAATAATAATATAATAATATGATATAACACAAATAAATGGATCAAAAAAGGTTAAAAGTTAAATGCCACAAACAATGAATAAATAAATCTAAGAGAATTATATAACAAAATGATTGAGGAACAATTACCAAAATTATTAAAAGAAATGAAGGACGATATAAAAGGAAAATATACTAAAACTTAAAACAATAATAATTTAACCAAAGAAAAAAGAAAAAAAATGAGATTGTATACAAAATATAAATTGAAAAATTAAATAAATGATTCAATTAAAATAAAAAAATAAATGGTTAAAATACAATAGATTATAATATATATAACTAATATATAATATAAATAGATAAAATCATAATAATTTATAAAATATATATTAATATATATAAATATAGATTAAAGGAGAACTTACAAAATAAAATAACCTATCATATATAGTAATCTAAATGTATAATATAAATTAATATATTACCTACACAATGTAGATTAACTTATTTACCTTCAAAATATTACCTTCAATAACATAAGATGTAAATAGAAATAATATATATAAATTCTACATTAATGTAGATTATATATTTAAATTAATATTATCTATATTAAAATAGGTTGTATATTATATATAATAAAGACCTAAAATAATATAGGTTATTTTATATACCTATATATTATAGGTTATAATTTTTTTAGAGAACCTAGATATATAAATTAATATAAAAATAAAAAATAAAAAAATTAATGAAAAGAAGAAGGAGATCATATAACAATTAAATTATATCATAAAATATTAAAAACATAGATAACAAAGATATTAGTCTAATGGAAAGAATAATACAATTTTTATTTTATTTTATTATTTTAATAGTGTGGATCCAAATCTCTATAAAATAGTTAATTGATTTTTGTGATATTTTCTTTAATAAAAAAACAGCAATTACATTCTAAAAAAGTCAAAATAAGTAACATTTATTTATTTTAGAAAGATTTAATGAAATGACTTTATAAAGCAAAAAATGAAAAATCATTTAAAAAAAAATGTTTACCTTGCTTTCCTACGTTGCTTTCCCTACAAATGGGTCAATAACACACATAAACTTTTAACCAATCATATGCACAATTTTTTTTTTTTTATAATTTGTAAAGTTAAATATTTTACAAGTTGACATTACAAAATTGAATTTTATTTTAATTTTAAAAAAATATTATTTTTGATTGGTTGAGAACTAAATTTTTAATAACTAGTTAACTAAAAAAACCCAAACTCATTACAATAGTACTATTCCAATGGAAATTACTACTAATAAAGACAAACCAATTAACAATGAAATTGAAAAAATTATGCAAGAATGCATGAAATAAAATAAAAATAAAATGCACTAAATAAAATGCACTAAACAAATAGAATGTTTTAATGGCTCGCAAAGGAGGAGGCAGGAATAGGAGCCATTTAAGGAGTTTGAAATCCTTTGATGCAGATGGGGAGGATGGATCAAATCCTAACAATGAGGATGCAGCTGAGGGTGGGTGTTGGTGACTGGGTAGCGACTAGCTGATGTTTAGGCCCTGGAGGTTGGGCTATGACTGGTGGTGTTTTGGACGCTGGCAGTTGGGATGCAACCTTTTTTGGTTGCTGTGTTTTGGGAGTGGGTGTGTCTTGTGAGGCTCTAGTTCCTTTCAAGATGTGGCTTAGGGGTATGGCTTATTTTGGACTCTAACTGGTGTGTTAGAGGTGTGGTTGGGCTTTCTCCTTGTTTCTTCCCTGCAAGGGTTCCTCTTGCCTTACTTGGCTCGATCTACTTCCTAGCGATGAGGTTGATGTTGAGGGCTAGGTGCTAGCGACTGGGCAACTACTGGCTACTGTTTGGGCACTAAAGTCTGGGTTGCGACTGATAGTGTTTTGGGCACTAGCGGCTGGGCTGTGGCATTTTTTGGTTGCTTTGTGTTGGGAGAGGGTGTGTCTTGTGAAGCTCTGGTTCCTTTCAGGACATGTGGCTCAGGGTTATGGCTTATTTTGGACTTTGGCCGGTGTGTTAGAGGTGTGATTGGGATTTCTCGTTTGGCTTTCACCTTGTTTCTTCCTTGCAAGGGTTCCTCTTACCTTACTTGGCTCATTCTGCCTCTTGTAAATGTTGCTGTGGGTTGGGCTCTAGTGGTTGGGTTGCGTCTGGCTTTCGTTTGGGTGATGTGGGCTAGGTTGTGGCTTATGCGTTGGTGGCTGGGAAGTGGCCGTTTCTAGTTGTTGTGTGTTGGAAGCGGGTGTGTCTTGTGAGGCTCTGGTCCTTTTTAGGATGTGGCTCAGGGTTATGGATTATTTTGGACTTTGACTGGCATGTTAGAGGTGAGGTTGTGCTTTCTAGTTTGGCCTTTTCCCTATTTCTTCCCTGCTTGGGTTCCTCTTATCTTACTTGGACCGCTTTGCTTTCTTTTGGTTTGGTGCTACCTTCTGGCTACCCTTGTTCTTGGTGCTTGTTGGTGGAGGTGTTTGGTTTGACTTTGGTGGAGTGGTTTGTGGTTAGTTATGGGCATGTTCTAGACCCTAACTAGCATGTAGTGTAATGCCCCGCCACACAACCCTAGGGGAAGTTGCAAACTACTAAACAAATGCACAATTTTTATTTTTTTTTGTTTAATTACAAATACATGTAAGATTACAACACAAAGACAACAATCCCCTAAGGTTTCGAGACAAAGATTATTTAAATCACAATTTAAAACAACATTCACTTAAATAATTAAAGCACATACATTCCATACATGAGATTTTCATTTAAGACCATGAGATCCTTCATGGTTACCAATAACAGAAGTTTTACAATTACAATTACATCACTCATTCCCAGAATGAGGTAAATCAATAACATGATAGCTTAATTACAATTTCCACCTTGATAACAATGAGAGGTAAAAATAATACAAGAATGACTAACATAAAAGAACCAAGGTAGCAACTGGATTCCACGAGCTCTCCAATATGAAAGCGTCGTCCACACGAGCAAGAGCCAAAAAAAAAAATGGAGTAAGGTGCACGTTCCACCCAACCAAGTGATACCCGAAGGCTCACCCCCGTGCTAGGAGATAGTAACAAGGATTTTAGGTCAAGACCAACAACCTCTAAACATAGGAAACATGACTCAATTGAAAAAGATATGAACATGACATCACATGACACAAAGGTTACAATGCTTCCAGATTTTAAGTAAATGATCACATCACGAATACAAACATATTGTTGACTTAGGAGAAGTGTCATCACAATGTCACATGGGATATTCTGGCAAGTCTTCCTAGGTCCCGGCCCCCATCTCGGGATATCCTGGAAACCTCTAACGACTCCTGGCCCCTCACGCAAACCAATGCAGAATTAGTTATCTCTCGTAAGGACAAGATAACGATCTTGCCATTCCAGGCCTTCTCATCTCATCCCAAGTCTATACAAGCCCTTGAGTCCATGAGCGAGGAAAAATTAATCTTTTTTAAGTGTTGATACTACCTATTCCTCTAATCAGTTTGTTTTAGTTATCGCTGAATTAACTAACTTACAATGAGATCTCCTAGCACCACTTTGTGTGTCGGCCCTCAATGTAAGCCACTTCTCTAAGACAACACGTGGAACAACACCATGACCAAAGGGTACTCAAGTGCAACCTAGGGATAATGAATCCCCAATCACGATGTAGAGTCAACATAACCCATCCAAGATAAACAGTTATAACTGGACACAACACATTACCCAAGGTAAACCAAGGTTGACCGACATGCTAGCAACCCCAAACACATAGTAGAAAGTCCTAACTGGAAGACTTACATAGTACTGACTAGACTGCCCCACACCAAGAGGAAGCATTACAAGCAATATAAAGTACACTACATTAGGATTTCGTAAATCCAATTCACTCAACGCATTAGTGCACTAATCAAATTAAATAAAAATAAATTCTTACACAATCACATGAGAGTAGTCTAACACGTTGGGAATCTTTCCGTAATCTACACTTAATCATTTAATTATAATCCAAAATTTTCCATAATGATAATAAAAACATCAGTCCTTTCACAATCAAAGCATTTACTTGCAAACTGATTTCTCATATATACATTGCAAAAATAACTTAAAATAATGATATTCGAATATCATTATATTTATATAAAATATGTATGTAATAATACATATACTCGATGTATATGTTATTACATATATTTTATATATCTATAATTAATATTTAAATATTACCTCGATATTTTTAAATCCAAAATTAAATCATGATAACATACTTCATTTATTTAAAATATAATATAAATATATTGTAATATATATATATTATATGTGTATATTTAATATGAAATTAATACATATATACAATATATATATCAAATATATTAATAATATATTTTAAATAATATAAATTAAAACACAAAAGCAATTTATTGTACATATATATATTAAATATAACATATATATAATATAATATATTTATACATATATTATATTTAATATATAATATATAAAAAACAATTTTTAAAAGAAAACGAATGAAGTCAAAGGAGGGTTTGGGGGCCCTGCCCTGCCCTAACAGGGGACGCAACCTCCATTGTTGGGGGTTGTGGCCTATGAGGGCAACGTCAACGCTGCCTTCGCAGGCCGCCATCCCCAGCCATGGGGCTGCCCTGGGGTAGAAACCCCCCCCTTCTCATATCGTCGCCTTAATAAAAAAAAAAGGCGAATTCATTTATTGAAACATAGTTTATTTCGACTGGTAAAGCATATTTCTGGGTAAAACCCAGAATACAAAAAATCACGAATTTATATTCTCATGAATTTTAAAAAAATGGATTCAATTTATTCATACCCAGATTGAGCAAATGCTCACTCCCAACACTTGAAATAAAATTTGAAAATAATGGATTTAATCAAACCATTTTGAAGATTTCCCTTTCTTTCCCCAATTCAAAATGAAAGTTTCCACAACACACAAAAATTTTACAAGATTTTGCATTTGAAATAACCATGTTTGTTCAAAATTTTCTGTTGCAAAGCTTGATAACACAATTTTAATCTCTATGTTTTCACAATATCTTTTGAGAGTTTTGATTCAAGTTTGAATGGAGTTTCTTGATGGGTTTTTCTTCTAATTCACAATTTTGAATTCTTTAACAATTTGAACAACTTCTAAATGATTTTCAAAATAAGAATTGCACAAAATTTCAACGATGAACCTTGTGTTTTCTCCAAGCTTGAAGTCTTTCAATGGAGGTTTGCCTTTTCCTTCCAATTCAGCTGCACCAATTTTCAAATCTTCTCTTCCCAATTTTTCTTCAACCAAAATCCATTCCAAGTTTGCTCTCCAAAATTCAAAAATTAAAATTTCAAAATAAAATGAATTACCTTATGCAATTTTCTCCCCCAAATTTGTCAAACCCCTAATTTTGAACTCACCCACCAAAATTTATTGCTAAACTAGATATTTTATTTTTGCAATTTAATAAAACAATTTCCATTTTCCATTGAATTTGCATAATATTTATTTAAAACAAAGTTCTATTTTGCAACCAAAAGATAATTACATTTTCCTTTTTCCACAAAATTGAATTTAGCCATCTACATTTAAAATCATTTTTAATTTTATTTCAAAAAGGAATGCAAGGCAAAATTCTATTTTTGATTTGATCTCAATATTTATTAATGCTAGCACATTCATTTCAATTTAATTTATCAATAAATAAATCTAATCCATGATTAGATTATTTTATTGATTGAATTAAATTAACTAATTAATTAATAGTCACTTGTTTATTTATTTTGACAATGCAATTAAATAAAACAAGCACCGATTTAAATTGCAAATTTAAATACAAGGGCAAGGGGAGAAGAGACCACAAAATAACTTATCCCAACTAACAACCCGACGACACACTATGGCTAGGGTGATGTCATGACACAGAAAACCTAGCTACTATCTCCCAATCGTTTTCCGTTGGACAAGCGACACACTCAGACTTGTGGAACTAGGTGGAGTCGATGTCCTGTACCTACATCCTGCACACAATACGAGTGTCAAACATGCATATAATATATTAAGACACATCGTGAAGAGGAAATCGTGGAATCACAGGGCGCTCACATGCGAGTGATGTGATCCTGTCCCCTTCACCAATACCATATCACTAACCGACACATCTAATCATCAATGATATAATCAAAACATAAAGCATCAGTAATTCACATACATGCTAATTTAATCCAAAACATGAAATAATAATAACATTTGAATAAGGTACCATCACATCAAAACATAATGTTTACATTGCTTAACAATTAGCGGTCAAAAGTAACCAAGTTCAAAACCAAAATGCTAACAAGGTAAACGCATACATAACGAACACTGTTCAACCAAAAGAACAAAATGGAGGGGTGTTACATGTAGGGTTAGAAGTTGCTCTTCATTGTCTTGCCTACTACCCACTCTCTCTTTTGGGGGTCTTTCCTTTCCTTGCCTTACTTCTTGCTGGTACCTTTGGATCCTTTTTAGTGCTTGATGTTTCGTTGGGCAGTATGGATGCTCTTATCTGTTCGAGGCCCATTGTCTCTTTGTTGTTGTTGGTTGTTTTTCTAGGAAGGGATGTTGTTCTCTAGGTAGGGAGGCTGCTATGTTCTATTGCGCATAAGTTTCTTCTCTCTTGGCTGGTGGCTAAGGTGTTCTCTATTTCTTTTGTTCCTGCTTTTGTGAAGAATTTGTTGTTTTTTCATGTGTTCTCTTTACCCCCTTGTGGGATGGTTTGGTTTATCCCTGTGCATCTCTTGTTGAGCCATTTTATTAAGTTGTCGATGGTTGTCATGAAGATCCTTGCTACTAGTTGGTTGGATTTCTTCCCTTTTCTACAGTCCAAGTCTTCTATTGAGGTGAAGATTGCTCCTATAGAGGTGGAGCCCTCTCTTTTAGAGGCAAAGTTGGAGTCTATGGATTTGTGGAGGTGATTTCCTTATTGTTGGTCCTTGTTGTTACAACACCTTTGGAGGTGGTGCGCACTCCTATGGAGGTGGAGTTGTTTTTTGTTATAGTTTGGTTGCAGTTGTGGTAAGGTTCTTCATGACATCTACTCTTATAGAGGGGAGCTTACTCCTTTTGAGTTGGAGTTTGATTCGACTCTTTCTATTTGGTGGTGTTGCAAGAGGCTTCCTTTTCCCTACAGGTGTGGCTAGGAGGTTTCTTGGTGTTCTTCTTTGTTTCACAACTCTTCTATTGAGGTGGGGAGTTTGGTTTCATTGGTTGGTGTTGTTAAGTTTTGTGTTGCAGGCTAGTTGATATAGGTTGATGGTTACCTGGATGTTTCAAGAAGTGTGTTGTTGGTTGGTGCTGATAAGTGTTGTGCTATAGTTTGGTTGTTACAAGTTGATGGTTACTTGGCCATTTCAAGTGGCTTTTAGATGCAAGTTCCCTTGTAATTGGTTATTTTTGGTTTGAGGATCTCATTTAAACCTTTTCTATTGGTACAGATTTGTGTATTCATGTTGCTTCTTTTATAATCTGCCTTTGGTTCACTGCTAGTTGTCTGTGTTCTATGCTTTTGTAGCTTGGTCTTTTTGTGTGGGTTTTGGGTCCCCATAAAACTTGCTTGTTAATGGTTTCAAGTCCATTCAAAACCCGTTTTTCCCATATAATCAAAACAAATAAAAGCCACAAAATTACTTACAATATTAATACTAGGAGATAAATTAATATATAAGAACTATATGTATGTATGTATATATTTATATATACTTACAACCATGCATGCATACCAATATAAATATATGATATGTATGTATACATATGAAATATATACAAAAAATATTGTATGCAAAAATATGCACATATAAATACAAAAAAGAAATTACATAAATAGTTACAAATAATATTATGGTTACATATTTTAAATAGAAGAAACAAATCTAAAGTTGAAAATACTAAAGCTAAAAAACATACAAACAAACATACAAATAAATGCAAATATTAAAATAAATCATACATACAAACATACATATATACACACATAAAGTTACATATTTTAATATGAAAAAATAAAAATGTACAAATCTAAATATGAAATAGAAACACGAAATTATATGCAAATGGTTACATATTTATGTTATAGGTCATGTATATAGCTGCAAAAGAAGCAAAAGGGCATTAAAAAACTAAAATATATATACATACAAAAATATATAATATATACATATGAATGCAAATTACTTGATTGAAAAGCATGCACAAATAAATGCAAAAAATAAAATAAATATATAGCTGCAAATTATACATAGAATACACATACCTATAGAAGAATATACTCTATGGATTGTGGAAATCTACTATCACTAATACTCGTTACATCTCTTATATTGTCATAATCTATAATATTTAACCACTCAAACTTGAGTGCCCCAATTTTTCCCTATACAAACATTCAAAAGGTGCTCCATAACAGGTGTCCATACTTTTCATAATTTTGGTCAAGGTTCCAATATAACCCCCTCTTACATGTGCATACATGTTATAGAATCTATCACATGTAACTCCACGACGACCTTATACACACCACAAGATGTCAACACATGGCTAGACTATGCCACCTCAAAATTGGATGTATACCTCCTCATGTGAGTTCAAAATACCACTGAAGATGAATTTAATGTCATTTCCAAGTGGGATTCCAACTGCTATAATAGAATACAAAATAAACAAAAGAAAAATAGTGATTGCATACAAAAGTATTAAAATTGAACATTAGGAATGCAAGGTTGAGATACATTTTACCAACTTTCTCCCACTTTTCAAATTTACCTTGCAAAAGAAAAAGGGAAAACTGCCAACACTAAAATCTAACTACTAAGTGCAAAGAGGCTTATAGTCTCACTACACCACCTAAAATTCTCTAGATGCTTATAGGCTTTGTGAAATAATCTAAGACCTTCCTCAAAGTGCCAACCTTCTCTAGTGTTACCCTTCCATCCTCTACCATGTCATAAAAATGGTATTGTACAACAATATACTTTATCCTAGCATGAAAATTTAGGTTCTTTTCCAGACATATGGTATTGAGACTATCACATAAAATTGTAATAGTCCCTTCATCTTACCCAACATCAAAAAACAATCTCTAAAGCTACATAGCTTCTTTACATGCATGATTAGTTGCCATATATATTTTATTCTATAGTGGAAAATCTATTGTTAGGAATAGGATCATATAGAAATATACAATAAAAGGAATGTAAAAATAAAATATAAAAATTAACAAAAAAAAACACATACAAATGTATGTGGTTCACCTAATATGGGCTACATCCACATAGAAACTAGTCCTTATTTTATTCTATATAGAAAATTAAGAGATATAACCTACATCACATCCATTGTAACTTCCTCTTCTCTCTATCACAATTTCCTCATAATACAATACAACACGTAGTTGTAATATAGTTCCCTCATAAAAGGGGTTGCCTTCTAGGGTAAGAAAATCTAAGATAACCTCTATCGTAAGATATGTGACCTAATGATGAATGGTCCATATTTACAATGAAAAATCATATATAAAATGTGGCTTTCAAGGGCACTACCCCCAAACCCATTATTAGAGTGTGTGGCCCTCAAACCTCACAAGGGTACCTCTGCACTAAAATGGGATCCAAAACCAATAAGATCAAGCTCCATAACCAACAATATTCCACTTAGATACTAATCACAACAAATCTAATAAGATAATTAGCCAATGGGACTAATCACAACTCCAAGAAGATAATCAAGATCCAAATCAACAATCTCTCACCTAGAAATTGATTATAACAACTCCATTGTTACTACACCTTCTAGATTAGGCTCCAAATTTGGACTTGATAAGTTTCTCATCTACACCATCATCCTTGAAGGCTAAATGAAATTGAATAAGAAATAAATTTCTCTTGAATGATTACATTTGTCAACATCTCTACAGGATTTTGACTAGTGTATATTACTTTCACCTTTAACTATCCATCTTCCAAAATTGACCATAAGAAATGATACATAAGATGTATGTGGTTAGTGTTATTAGAATGAATGGATAATTTCTCTACAAGATGAATGACTCTTTATATATCACTATATAGCCTACTATCCTCATGCGTCTTTCTCAATTCTTCCAAAAAATTTGTAACCAAATCATCTCTTTACTATCCTATGTAGTAGTGACATACTTTGATTTTTTTTGTTGAAAGTATAACAACCTTCTTCAATCTCAAAATCTAACTAATTATTGTTCCACCTATAGTAAAAGAATACCCTATGGTTCTCCTCTTACTATCTATATTGCTTGCTAGATTTGAATCAACATATCCCTATAAAGCAAACTTGGACCCTCCAAAACATAATGTCTAGGTAGTGGTACCTCCCAAATACCTAAGAATCCACTTTATTGTGTTCCAATTCTCTTTTCCTAGATTGTTCATATACCTACTCACAACTCCCACTACATGTATAATATTTGGCCTTATGAAAACCATGGAATACATCAAACTTCCAACTATTGACGAGTATGGAACCTTGGACATGTAGTCTATCTCCTCTTGTGTCTTAAGATGCATGTCCTTAGTCAATTTGAAATGGTTGGGGAAAGTTGTAATAACTGTAGCATCGTAAATTGTCTCCCTTGACAATTTCACACTAGGTTTTTTTCCCTCCTATGTGATTGGACCTAATTATGAAGCTAATTTCCTAAATTATGCATTCCATGACCCATTTTAATATTTATTGGAATATAAAATGTGAAAACTAAAGTATGCATTTAATATTTTTCCCCCAAAACTTTGGATCCTAGAAAAGGAGGGATATGATCTAAGGCGCACTATGCTCTAGACCTCTTAATTTTCCTCCAAATTTAAATATGTTGATGTCAATAATTTATTATGTGAAATTTAAATTTTAAATATTGACTATCGAGATTTATTTTTTAGGAAATTAGAAGAGTTTTATATAAATACATAGTATTTTCACAATTCCAAATTAGGGGGATATATTGAGAATTCAATTGAGAAAATCAAGTGTCTTAAAAGTAGTCAAGAGATTTTTTTTTAAAATTATTGCAGCATTCCATCATTCAAGCATCATGCCAAGTTTTATGTGAGTTTTTTCATGTTTTGCATGCATTTTATTTTTGAGTACTAACACTTGTAGGTCATCAAGTCAAATCAAGTCAAGTTGCAATTGATCCTTGAAGATGATGAGCGTCACTTCATTCCATCAAGGAGATCCGATCTAAGTGGTGAGTTGTAGCAAATTGTTAATTCACTACTTGTTTATTATTTAACCTCTATCCCTCAAAATGATACACTCTCTTTATCATCAAATTTTCCATTGTGGAGGTAGAAATACCAACACAAATTTTTATTGAGGCAATCCCCTATATGGCACAACCCTCCTCTCTTTTGTGTATGTAGGTTGAAGATATGAAGCAAACTGGAGAAAGATTGAAGATAATTTTCTTGTTCATGCATCATAACCCTACAAGTTGACAAGATACAAAAACTACATTATCTCAATAATAGATGAAGATCTAACAACAAAATCAAGAAGATATAGATTGCAGACCAAGGACCCCAAGCCTGTGAAAGAAAATCTAGGTTTCAAGTCCCCAATCTAGGGCATCCTTGCACCCTAGATCACCTAGATTTGGCTCAAACTTCAATCACGGGTGCACCAATGTCTACTCTGTTTATTTTTGGATTCCAAATTAGTTTATGTGTTTTTAGTTTGTCATAATTCATCTCAGAATACTACATTTTCATAGGCTAGCTAGTTACATCATTATAATGCATCAAAAATCCAATTCCAATCCCCTACCATCAAAATTTAGATCCAAGGGAAAATTTGTTGATGGTCAATCACTCATAACCTTTGGTAGATCTAAATTACCCCAATGTGGAACCCCACATTCATATCACATCCCATTCCATTTTGTAAAAGGCATTAATTCTAGTGGTTATAATTAAGATCACCTTTTCCACCTTAACACTAACACATTTGACATCCTATATTTTGAAATATTTTCAACACCTTCTCTATGTACTCACTTTGAGATAATGTTAATTTGTGATTTTTCCTATCTCTTTTTATTCTCATACCAAGGATTTATTTTGTAGCACCCAAATCCTTCATTACAAATGAATTAGCTAAATTCATTTTAAGTATATTTATTTCTTGCATGTTAGAACCTACAACAATCATTTCATCTATGTACAATAACAAGATAATGTAACTACCATTATCTAGTTTATTGAAATGATCACAATGGTCAAAATGACATCTATTATAACCTTGTCTTATCATAAACATATAAAATTTTAAATACCACTACCTTGGAGCTTGATTTAGTCCATACAATCTCTTCTTCAATTTGCACACTAAGTTCTTCCATTTGACATCATACCCTCATGGTTGTTAATTGTAAATATCTTCCTCCAAATTGTCATGGATAAAATTTTTATTTACATATAATTGTTCAAGATGTAGTGATGAAGGGAAAACTAACATAACCCTCACAAAAAATCATTCAACACCACCAACAACAAACAAGATGTAAAATTTTTCAACAACATAATTAATCTTCTCTATTTAACTTGCAACAAAAGTTTCTCAACTTTAATAAAATATGATTACACAAGTTTGTGCAGCCATACAATCTGAAATAAATCAATACAAAATAGATTATAATCTGCTGTGAGACACCAAACAACCTAAAAAATCAAGCTACAATTCTTCTTCTTCAAATCATCTCCTTGCACTGTGAAACTAGCTCTCTAATCTGCAATCTTCAATCACCAAATTTCTAATCTTCAACCATGGATTTCATAATCCATTCGCTGCTGCAACACACCTTCAAAAATTTCAGGAAAATTTCTTTTCCACCTTCTCCAAGAAAATCCGCACTTGGGAAGCATCAACTTCAATCTGGCAGCAACAACCTTCAAAAATGACCAAAATAAAGCATATAAATTAACTCCTTCAAACCTTTCTTGTAACTCCCAATTTTCTATGCTTGGAAATAGAAAATATGATTTCAAAAATGAATTTAAAATAATTAAATGTTGAAAAGGCATCTTTTGGTAACCTCCATCCATGATTGACCAAGAAAAAGCAACCACTTCCTCACAAATAGGAGCCCATAATAGAAAAAGTCAAACCACTTGCTCTTGGGCATCCAAATTCTTCATGCAAAAGTTGAGGAATAATAAATTAGTTGTCATAACTTGTAACTCTCCAAATCCCACACCCAAGAAGGTATATTTGAAGATTTTTCCTTGAAAAAGCCACAAAATGAGCTAAATCACCATAAAACTGCATCAAAACAACTTGGCCAATATTTGTTGAATATTTTAGGCCTTATTAAAAACATTTATTCACCTAGAATATTTAAGGACCAAACTAAATAAAAACTTAAAATTAAATATTTTTGGTTGATGCAAGATTGCCAATCAACCGTGGATGCTCCTATATCAAACACCCAAGGTAGAAAAATTTTGTGAGCTTGGTCTCACAAAATGGAGTTGGATGGTAGGACCATCCTTTTAGGTTGTAAACAACCTTTAGTAAACTCCATTATTGAATTGGGTAATGCCAATGAGTTCTTCTTTCTCCTCTTCCAACACCTAGCCGAAACAAGTATCCTTCTCCTTGATAATTCTTCTCTACACTCAACATCTTCAATGTGGAATCATCTCCACCATAAACCAACCACCTCCACCAAATGCAACTCACACTCTCTTCCAATATTGTGGGATTCAACCTGACATAGTACGACCACCTCTACCAAAATGTACCTGCACTAAACTTTGCAACACCAAAAAAATCTTTTGCATAACAAACATCACTAGCAAACTCTATTTTAACCAACTTATTCAAATTATGCAAATCTTCATCTTTCTCAATTTTTTAAAAATAAGAATCAATATTATCCTTATCTGCAATTATTTCATCTACACAAAATACACTCTCATCTTCATCATAAAAAAAAATGAAAATAATTATGTATAGCCTCTTTCTCTTCAACCTTTTTCTCATCATTGTCAGTTGTCATATTTTTTTTACCTTCACTCTCAACTGTAATTTCATTTTCCAATGCCTTTAAGTCCTCCAAATGGAACTCATAGATTGCTGCAACATCATTTTTCTCTTCAATTGTTGCACCTTCTTTTTGCCTCTCAACCTCTGCTACACTTTTCTCACCATCTTCCTTCACATTATCCTCAAAGAATACTTCTACAATATTTTCTTCATTTTATTCAGTTGCATACATAAATATTAAAAATATTTTTCCTTTCTTCTTTTTCATTTCATCAAGCACTTTCCACACACTCTCAATCCTCAACCTCTTAGGTATAGACTCCCTCACATTCGGTGATCAATCTACACACCACACACATTCCACCCCTAGGTCTTGGTGAAAACTACCTCCAATTGGTGCTTCTACCTACACACTCAAGAAATCCTGCTCTAATACCACTGATGAAGGGAAAACTAACATAACCCTCACAAAAAATCATTCAACACCACCAACAACAAACAAGATGTAAAAATTTTCAACAACATAATTAATCTTCTCTATTTAACTTGCAACAAAAGTTTCTCAACTTTAATAAAATATGATTACACAAGTTTGTGCAGCCATACAATCTGAAATAAATCAATATAAAATAGATTAGAATCTTCTATGAGACATCAAACAACCTAAAAAAATCAAGCTACAATTCTTCTTCTTCAAATCATCTCCCTGCACCGTGAAACTAGCTCTCCAATCTGCAATCTTCAATCACCAACTTGTTGATCTTCAACCATGGATTTCATAATACATTTTCTGCTGCAACACACCTTCAAAACTTGCAAAAACATTTCTTTTCCACCTTCTCCAATAAAATCCATACCTGGGAAGCATCAACTTCAATCTCGCAGCAACAACCTCCAAAAATGACAACAATAAAGCATATAAATTAACTCCTTCAAACCTTTAATGTAACTCCCAAATTTCTATGCTTGGAAATGGACAATATGCTTTCAAAAATGAATTTAAAATAATTAAATGTTGAAAATGTATCTTTTTGTAACCTCCATCCATGATTGGCCAAGAAAAAGAAGCCACTTCCTCACAAATAGGAGCCCAAAATAGAAAAAGCCAAACCACTTGCTCATGGGCATCCAAATTCTTCATGCAAAAATTGAGGAACAATAAATTAGTTGTCATAAATTGTAACTCCCCAAATCCCACGCCCAAGAAGGTATATTTGAAGATTTTTCCTTGAAAAAGCCACAAAATGAGCCAAAAACACCATAAAATTGCAACATAACAACTTGGCCAAATATTTTTTGAATATTTGATGCCTTACTACAAACATTTATTCACCTAGAATATTTAAAGACCAAACTAAATAAATATTTTAAATTAAATATTTTTTGTTGATGGAAGATTGCCAGGCAACCATGGATGCTCCTGCATCATGTAGACCCTCTACTACCAGTAGACTTAAAATCTAGTTATAATTGAATTTATTTTAAAAATAGGAGAAAATATTTCATCAAATTCTATAACTTTCTTCTATTCAAATCCCTTGATGTAACAAGTCTAGCCTTGTACCTCTTTTTGCCTCCATCTTCTTCCTTCATCATGTAAGCCAATGTGTTATACAATTTTCTTTTACCTTCGGGAAACTAAACCAAGTCCCAAGTCTAGTTTTGTACCAAAGAATCCATTTCCTCTTTCATGCCTTGTTCCCACTTCGTTTTGGTTTCTACTTGCATTTCTTCTTCATAAATTTCTAGTTCACTAGAATCAGTCAATAATACATAATACAATGAAGGAGAGTATCATTTAGGGGATCTACTTAACCTACTATATCTTCTTGTAGGAGTTTGAGGTACCAGTTGTTGTTCTTTTTGTTGAATTTTTATTTTTATTTTCTAGCACCTTTGGAATTACATTTTCTATGATTTCATCAAGGATTGTATATTTTGTGTTTTCATTTCCTTATTTATTTCCCTACAACTAATCTTTGTGCATGACCTTCTCATTAATTATCACATCTCTACTCCTAATGATTTTGTGATTTTCATAATCCCATAAGAGACAATCAAAATAATTAACTTGGATTTTTCCTCAAGCTCTATTATATTTTCTACATCAATATGGATAAATTCTTCACAACCAAAAGTTTTCAAAAATGAGTAGTTTACATTTTTACATGTCCATACCTCCTCTAGAATATCACCATCCATAGAAATTGAAGGCCCCTTGTTTATTAAGTAATAGTCGTATTTGCAAGATATTCCCAAAATTGTAATGGTAATACTACATGCAATCTCATACTCTTTGCATGCTCCATGATTTTCTTATTCTTCCTTTCTAATACAATATTTTCTTGTGGTGTTCCTAGAAATTTGTTTTGTCTACAATCCCATGGTATGAAAAATAACTATCAAACTCCTTTCTGCAATATTTGCCTCCATTATATTATCTGAGACACTTCAATTTATTGCCTATTTTATTCTCAAACTAATCTTTTCATTAATTAAAAGTTATCAAAAACATCATATTTTCTTCGAATGAAATAAAGTCAAGTTTTTCTAGTTTCCTCATCAATAAAAGTAACATAATAAGAGCCACCAAGAGATAATACTTGAGTCGGTCCCCATACATCTAAATATAAAATATCTAATTTTTCACTCTTCTTTTCCTTCCCAACTTTAATAAATTTAACTCTCTTTTATTTTTCGTAAACAACATTTTCATAGAAATCCAAATCAACTTGCTTCAAACCTAGATTTTTTTGAGTGGATAATCCCATCCCCTTCTCACTCATGTGCCCAAGCCTATGGTTCCAAAATGTTGTATTTGATCCTGTAGAAGTTAAGAAAAATAGGAAAATTAAAATTACTAGTACATAAATACAATTTACCTACCTTTTCTCTTTTTGCTATTATCAATTCTCCTTTAGTGACCTTCTATGAATTCTTTGTAAATGTAACTGTACAATCTTCACTTCCTAGTTGTCCTACTAAAATTAGATTTATTCTCAAATAAGGAACATGCCTCACCTCTTCCAACAACCTTTTTTCCATTTAGTAATTTTATCTATATCTTAACCTTTCTGACAAGTTTACATGGTTCATCATCACCCAAATAAACCTATCCAAAATTACCTTGAACATAGTCTAGAAAATAGTTCGTATGGGGTGTGGCATGAAATGAAGACCCTGAGTCTAACAACCAAGTGTTGGAAGTATGAATGAACAATAACCCACTTGAAGTTGTAGTCTTCAATGGATCAACCAAGAACGACATGATCCACACAAACAAGAAAGTGTTGCAACATAAGCAAGAAGACAATTTGATCAAATGGTGATCTATGATGACTTTCTCTACAATCTCTAGAATATCATGAGATGTCGTGAGATGATTTAAAAATGTACAAGCACCTTGTTTATATAGGCAAGGTGATAGGAGGTAGGATAACTACCTTGGATGCAAACATTAAATTCCTAATGCATAATTTTAAATGCATGAGTGAAATATTAAATTCCTAGATAACTATAAACTATTTAATGAGACATGGCCCCATTAATACTAGTTTCTAGAAATGACATCTAGGAAACTTAACTCCTAAGTATACTTATAGTGATATGAATAGGTCCTCACTAAGAACTAGTTAGGAAATAACCCCATTCACACTAACAACCCCCATAAGTGGAACTTAGGGAGTGTGGTTATTATGCAAATGCAATATGGGTCCCAACAACAAGGCCATGTTAGGTACCCATGTACAACTAATCAATGCAACTAATCTCTCACAAATGGAGAAAAGGAGAAAACCTCATGGGACAAAACTCCTCTCCAAAAAAGAGATGCAATGCAAATCATGACAAGTGATAGAAGTGATGCATAAAGGTCTCAACGTCAATATCCCCCAAGAGCTACATCCATCAAAAGAATACATTATAATCAATAGCTCCCTCATAAGAGGGAAATAGAGAGACTATATAGCCCCCCCATAAAGTGTAATCGCCTACAAAAATGGTAAGTGATTGAAGAAAAAACGTGATCCAATGTTGACAAACAACTTGTCTCCCTTTCAAAAGAAACAAAACCAAGTACAAATGCAGGAATGCTTCCCATTATGGATAGGAATTGGTAGGAAGAGGAATCCATATGTATGATAATGATGATGATGTATCTAAAAACTACTCATGTGTCTCCTTTTCCACTGAAGATGAAGATGCCACTTTCAAATCAGGTACATTCCTAATCAAAGAAGAAGGTGACAAATTAGGACTATGCAGAAACTGATGTTGAACAATATCCAAAGAACATGATGATTTGACAACAATTGTGCAATGTTTGTCATCAAATAGGAGAGATAACACCCCAAGTGTGTCCTCCAAACCTGAGATGTGAGACTCCACAAACAAGGATGTAATTTTTTTCAAAGAAGAATCCCAATCAGGAAGAAAATTAGATACTTGTAATGAATCACCAACATAAGATGAATGGTCTTGTTGAATAGGAATGATGGAAGCCTCAATCAATGACTTTTCACAAGGAATCACTGAAGGTGAAGGTACACCAACTATCTTTGATGGAGAAAAATCATCTAAAGAACCCTTGACATCCTCATATGAAGATTCAAAGCATATAAAGTCCTGCATAGTATTATGATCATAGGGTATCCTATTTATAGAATGAAGAGGTTCATGACATTTTGAATCATGATCATCAAGGAATGGTGGAGGATCAAGATCTCCATATATCTCCCAAATCTTAGTCCAAAGAGTATGAGGACAATCACAATGAGCAATACCTTTCAAAATATCATCATCAACATGCATTGCAATAACCTCTAAGACATCATACCTTCTACAACTCCAAGCAAATTTTTGGCTACCTTTATTTGGAGGGCTAACAAAACCATACAAATGTGGCAATAATTGAAGTGATTTGAGATAGTTTATGATGCAATATCTCCATTGTTTATAGTTTCCCCTTTCCAACATAATCAGTGAACGATGAAATGAAAACCCCATAATAAACTATGATTGATCTCCAAGATTACAAAGAAATTAACCTTCAAAAACAATTAGAAACTCCCAAATATGATGCACAATTGAAAATGAAGCCTCCCAATGCAAAGAAACCTTCTCCAAATCACAATATGTCCAAGTTATCAAGCAAATGCCTCAAATTGCAAAAACTGAATAGAATGTACCTGGGGTTGAATTTGAAAGAAGTGGATGGATGAAATGATAGAGCTCTGAATCACCTTCAAAATACTGTTGGAATCTCAAAATTCAACAAACTGGTGAAAATATATAAGCTCAAGAGTCCAAAAGGGAATCTTCACTTCAAGCTGCAATAAAAAAATTCTAAGGGTAAAATATGATAATAATACTTACACCACTGGAAAGTGCTCAAAACCAACTTTTTGACGATATTTTGCTTTTGAAAATTTGATACTTGATTCAAAAGTTATGACAATTTTAAGAAAACTACCTAATTAAGACATGAGGGGGCTTCCGTGATGGTCATTTGGTTGCCAAATTTAAGATAGTTGCTTGAAATTTTTGAAAAATTTCCAAAAATAAATTTACTTCAAAATATGAAGTATTTTATATGAAAATGGGGGGATTTGGGTCTTCCATACACAATGGAAGGGTCAGATCTGACCCAATCTACTCCAAAAATTAGCTACCTCCTAGATGATGGCAACTAGCTTGAAATGCAAACCCTCCAACCTGCAATGAAAATCTCCTCATCTCAACTTTCCAATTTGAGATGGAATTTGCATGGCCTATGCTCTGATACCATATTGGAAATATGAATGAAAAATAACCCACTTGAAGCTACAATATTTAATGGATCAACCAAGAAAGACACCATCCACATAAACAAGAAAGTGTTGCAACATGAGTGAGAAGACAATTTGATCAAATGATGATCTATGATGAATTGATATAGAATCTCTAGAATATCATGAGATGATTTACAAATGTACAAGCACATTGTTTATATAGGCAAGGTGAGAGGAGGTAGGATAACTACCTTGGATACAAACATTAAATTCCTCATGCATAATTTTAAATGCATGAGTGAAATATTTAATTCCTAGATAACTATAAGCTAATTAATGAGACATGGACCTATTAATACCAGTTTCTAAGAAAAACACCTAGGAAACTTAACTCCTAAGTAAACTTATAATGATGTGAATAGGTCCTCACTAAGAACTAGTTAGAAAATAACCCCATTCACACAAACACCAAGAATCAGTAATGTTATCTAATCAAATAATTAAATCATCTTGTAGCACATCACCTACTACATTTTCATCCTTAATGTTTTCTTGTTGTCTATCTCATTATTTTCCCTTTTGAGATCAACATTCTTTCTATGTTATTTCTTCTTGCAATGCTAGCACTCCAACCTTTCTGTAGATTTGGGTATGGAATTCTTATGCTTCCCACAATTTCCTCGACTCTTTCCTCTTCCCTCTATCTTCCCCTATTCTCTATATTCAAAGCATTTCCTAATATCTCATGTATGTTTTTCTATCACATTTCTTTTCTAAGGATAACACAAAACAAGTATTGGTATATGACCACTACCCATAGTTGGAGTATAAGCAATAAATTTTTCATTATAGAAGAATTAATGATGCATTTCCATGTGCATGATGAGATTATTTAAAAGAGATATGGCCAATTTCTTATCAAATTCTATTAAGTTTGAAATTAGAAAGCATGGAAAATGATTCATTCAATTCCCAAAGTTTTCTTATATCAAACTAGAGGGATTTATGGGTGCTCCCTAAAAATTACTTAGGTATCCAATTAAAAATATTATTTTTCTTGTATTATCTTAAAATAGTGCATACCCATTCCCATTTGGAGTCCAAATATAGAACTCAGGTGAAATTATCCATTGTGCTCAACAACTATGTATGTGTAGCATTGGGTTATGCAAAATCTTCAGAGATAAAGCTACAGTTATAACCTCGACTTATATGAAGATGGGAATAGTTTTGAACCTTTTAATAGGATGGAGAAGTGATTTTCATCTAGTTTCAAGCACATTCCTAATTTAATATTTTTGGGTGGATCATATAAATGATAAAGAAGTCAAAACTTGAGAAGTCATTGTATACAAACAACTCAAAATAAGTTGTTCAATATGCATAGATTGATATATTAGGTTAAATATGATGAAGTTTCAATTAGTGAATCTTGAGATCAAGAAGTTGATGTAGGATAGAAGAAGACACATAATCTAGGAGAATAATAACAAGAAACAAAGCAGAAAGCTTAGAGAGAAGGCTACTAAATAATAATTGCACCTACTTGGTTTGAAGTTCAAATAAAAAGAAAGTAATATTAGGTGATTGTTGGTTCTTGTGAACCTTAATATTTTTTTTTACTGGGTTAACACTCATAAACCTAAGATAAAATTTAAACTAATATATTTTGTTACAAGGGATGCAAGTGGGTCTAGAATTGCACAAATTTCCACTCTTGTTGCAAATAAAAATTGTGAAGACATGAACCTGGAATATTATCAAGTGTCCATGGTAAATATAGGACATACCACAAGGGAGCAATAGATCCTAGAATTCCAATCTATAATTACTACTACAACTAGTCAAATGCAAAAAGGATTTGCACAAAAAAATAGGACCTAAAGAAACAAGTTGGAGAATAATTAGATTATATCAAACATATTATGGAACCCTTAAGGAAAGAATATGGAATGCATACTTCTCCATAAATAATAACACAGGAAAATGCCTCTTCCTTGGATAATATGAAGAATATATCCGATTCTATAGAAGATTAGGTTAACAAGTTGGTGCAGGAAGGTGAGGAGGAACTAAATTTTGTTGTCAACTCTTGGGACTCTACCATGATTATAAAAGAGGATCTAGAAAATTATTGGTGAGTGTGATAATAGGTAGGAGAAAAATAATATTGAGCTCCCTAAACTCTTGGAAATGGAGCATCTTGACGATCAAACCCTCATGAAGAAGAAAATAATGGATAATCATTCCACCCCTCGGCTCGAGCGTTGGATCAAATTACTCAAATGGGAGGAGAAATTTATTGTAATTTGCAAATAATGAATGAAAGGGTTGAACACTAAGTTGCAAGAGTTTAAGTTCAAATAAATTTACTTAATTGAAGAGGTAACATACTTGATGGTTCTATGAGATAAGGTATAAAAAAATGATGATGTCTTGGCTAACTTCATATAAGTCAAATTGAATAAACTAGATCAATAGGATAAGGATTTCAGCATGGAGAACATTGATGAAATGATGACGATTCAAGCATTAAAAGATTATAAAAGGATAACTATTCAATAAAACACTAAGTACAACAAGATCATGTTAGCCTCTAGATCCTAGTGGTTTAGATGTAAATTTATGTAATATTAGGATTGGTATGCCATGGTTAAGGCACTAACAACATACAAATACTACTAGAGAAGAAAAGTTGAAAACAATGAAATCCTAGTCAAAATAGACAATGAACGAGACAACTAGGCAATAAATCCCAATGGATAATTTTGCATCAAGTGAATACTCATAAGATATGTTTTTCATTGTATATTCTTTTGTCAAGAGAATATTATTTCATTTTTAATTCTAACCATTCATTCTCAAACTAAATATGAGTCATTTATTTGTAATTGATTTTTGGCACCTTATGTTTATAAAAGGGTCATCAACTCCCTTTTTGAGTATGAAAGGAATTGTTGATAATTGTGGGACTACCAATAAATAATTTGTTTTCCTAGTTTCCTTCATGGTTTATTTTCATATAGATGAATTTTATCTTGAATTTCTATAAGTTTGTAATTGCATATTTATTGTCGTGTACATATGAATATCAAAACTGACTTGAATATTTCTTCATTTTATAGAATATTATGGGATTGTGCTATGTTTTTGGGTAGTTCATAGTCTCTTTCATAATTTAAATTTTTTTGTTGAAGCTTGCACCAACTATATATAATTGTGACTTCAACTAGTAAAAAATATATTAGATTGATGATATGCTGTTGCAAATTTGCATGTTAATTTGAATGGTTTTTATAATTAGTAATTCTAAACCCTATCCATCTCCCCTTTCTTTTCTATTTCTTAATATTTCAATTTTTTGAGTATCAATTAATGAGAAATATGATGATTATGTTAGGGTTTGAACTCTTTTTTCAATTATTAACCCTAGTATTTGACTCTTGAACCATAAAGGCCCCTCAATAAATATTATCCAAAAGAACTTCTAAGTTATCCTATATGTCAATATTTGATAATTGAAAACTTGTTACACAACAATACAATAAGAAATTAGCGCCAACTTTGGCGCTGGATTTTAGTGTATTTTGATCACATGAGTTGAACAATTTGATTGGCGTTAAACTCGGCACAAATAGGCATGGCTAGTTCAGCGCATGTTTTTGCACCATTTGTTATCACCAAAATTAGTGCTGGAAAATCATGCGCCTCCATTAGTGCCTAAAATAGCACAGGTGGAAGTAATGACAAAAATTGTGCCAAAATTGGCACCCAATTTGTCTTCCGGTTTTGCTTCCATCTCTACTCCCATTTTTTCTTCTAGTTTTGTTTCCAATTTTGCATCCACTTTTGCTTCCAGTTTTGCCTCCAAGTTTGCTTCCAATTTTGCTTCCGATGTTGCTTCCAGTTTTTCTTTTGGTTTTGCTTCCATGTTTGCTTTTGGTTTTGCTTCCAGTTTTGCTTCTAGTTTTTGCTTTTGGTTTTGCTTCCAAGTTTGCTTCCGGTTTTGCTTTTGGTTTTGCTTCCAAGTTTGCTTCCTGTTTTTCTTCCGATTTTGCTTCCAAGTTTTCTTTTGGTTTTGCTTCTGGTTTTGCTTCTGGTTTTGCTTCCATTTTTGCTTCCATATTTACTTCCAGTTTTTCTTCTAGTTTTGCTTCAAGTTTTGCTTTGAGTTTTGCTTCCAGATTTACTTCCATTTTTGCTTCCAGAACTCTAGAGGCCCACCATATTGGATTCCGGTATTCAACCATGAGAGCAAAAGAGAGAGCTGATATCATGTATCAAAACATTAAGCATGCATTCTTCTAGCCAGCAGAGAAGGCGATTATTACTTTGCTTCATTTTCATTTTCATAACCATATCCCGACATGGGAACCAAGAAGACCAAGGATGTTCAATTTTATGTGGAGGTAATGGATGTGGTCCAAGATTTAGGAGGGGAAAGAAGGTCAATGTATGATCTTGATGAAATTGAGGAAGAACAACAAGAGAGGGACAAGAAAAATAAAATCAATACATAGTTTTAAGGATTTGTCAAGCGAGTAAGAGAGCTATGGGAGCAACCTCATCTAAAATATTTTGAACTAGAGTTTTATATACCATTTAGAGAGCTTGGTTTTCATGGAGTTCCTTTCAAAGCCTTTGCTTTTATTGTTCTTGTATACACCTAAAAATGGTCACATCACATAGTCTGGTAATTAATTAAATATTTTTTAATATTTAATTATATCTCTGAATTTGATCTGCATATAAATAAATTTAAATAATTTATTTATATTTGTTCATTCTTTCATTTCGATTAAATAAATAAGTTTATTTAATCACTTTTCTTATTCATTTCTTAATTAATTAAATAAAACATTACGATTTATTTATATTAATTATCATTTAGTCTTGGCTTGAATATTTTATTCAAATAAAGATTAAATATTTCAAATTCTTCTAATATCCATTTACAATTAAATATTTCAAAATATTTAATTAATTCCTCTAAAATCCATTCACAATTAAATATTCCAAAATATTTAATTAATTTTTCTAAAGTCACATCACAATTAAATATTCCAAAATATTTAATTAAATCTTCTATAGTCCTAAAATCAAAAATCAAACTTACATAAATGAAATTAAATAAATTAATTTATTTAATTAATTTGGGGATTATCTTCAACAACCGTGAAACAAACTTCCAAAACAGAAAAATTAAATTTCTCTATTCCTATGCAAGCTTGTTCCCATGGGTTGAAGACAAGGCTCCATTCTTCTCTCCAACCTCCCAACATTCTCCATCTTCCTCTCAACCTCTCCATCTCTCACCATTCAAATCTACCAGACAATCTCACATCCATTGATCTTTGCCAGCCAGGCTCTTGCTTGCAAAAAGCTATAAAAAGGACTGTCGGGTCTTTGAAATCATAGAGAAGCTTTCATATAGGAAAATTATAGTCAATTTGCAATAGCATAGCCTTCTAGTATTCATAGCATTCTAGCATCATAGCATAGCATAGAATCATTCCATATCATGGCCTATTCACCTCATATCATAGCATCCATAATTCACAGCCCCTGTGCATAATCTACAACCCCTGTGCATATCTGTATCAGCATTTTCACTCCACCAGCATATAGGATAGAGAAGCACTTTCCTTTGCACACTCATTCTACAAGTTGCCATTCAGAGAAGCTTTGCTTATACAATCTGAGAGTAGTAGCTTCAAAAAAATCCCTGGAGATAGAGGAAAATGGAACGGCTCTGAAGAAGCTCTATTTGTTTCATTTGAATTCAATTATTTAGTTTTCTTTGGTTTAATGTTTCATTTTGTGTGATTTGTTTATTTATTTTGATACACATCTTGCTATCACACATTTTTGGCACCCACCGTGGGGCTTCTTGCCCCTATTTTAACATCTTTTTTGTAGGTTTTTCTGACAGGTTATGGCCAAAAATAGTGTATTAGCACATAAAACACGTTTCAGCATAGTTCACCCCCAGTTCAGCGCTCGTGATTCATCCTACAAAGCCCGTAATTCATCCTGCAACGCCTGTGATTCATCCTGCAGCGCCTATCATCCATCCTGCAGCACCTATTAGCCATCTTGCAGTGCCTATCAGTCATCCTGCAGCGCCCAAAAGCAATCCTGCAGCGCCCATCAGTCATCCTACAATGCCCATAAGCCATCCTGCAACGCCCATGATGTCTATTTTAGCACAATTTTTAGCATAGATTTTTCAAAACCTACAAACTGTAATATGTTATTTAAATATAATTTGACTGAATCTAACACAACCGCGGAGAGTAGGAATTTCAAAAGAATTAAGCAATCCTAGGGTAGTCACATAATTTAAAATTAAGCAATCCTAGGGTAGTCACATAATTTAAAAAGAAGCAATCCTAGGATAGTCACTTCATCTTCTTTTGGGCTAAAAAGAACTCCATGTTTTTGTGAAGCAACATCTTCACCTAGCATAGCAAATTCTTTATTTGGGCTTAAAATTGAATCTTAGTTTGGTTTGCTTTAAATGGTGATAGGCCTATGCTCTCCCCTTAACTGGGTGATCAGAATGACAAACTCATCTATTTCATTTCATGCAATTTTAAGTTTTTATAATACCTTTTAGAGAGCTTGCTCTTGTGGGAAAAAGTACTCACCCAAGAGGAACGACTCAAGTGGGTTCAAGCCAAAGCCGAGCTATTCCGCCCCACTATAAAATTTAAAGCAAAATTGGAAACCCTCTTT
>VDFB02138868.1:48362-118166 GCA_007258455.2 Sequoia sempervirens
ATCACGGATCATCGCCTCAAGGGTCTGCTCAAAAAACACAACCCTCTCATCGTGGCCGCTGTCAAAATGGTTTTAGGGAAAGGCTTTCTCAAGAATACTGAGTCCTTCCAGGTTGACACGACAATCACATCTTGCTTCCTGGCTGTCCTGCTTGATATTCGCATGGCGAAGAAGGATGTGGTGGCACTGTTAAAGAGGCTTTTCGCTGTGGATTACTTGGTCGGACTGGAGGAGGTTCTCCTCTTCGCCATCTCTAGCACAGGGGTGCCGCGGCCAAAAGACATGGCTCAATTCTATGTGCTTGGGGAGGTAGTGAAATACTACCCTTTCATTCTGGATTTGAAGGGCATGGCCCTGGCAGAGCACAGATAATTTGCCACAGTTGGTGCTGACTATCTACAGAGGGTGTTCCAGTTGCAATCATCTTTTGGGGAGAAATGGGTCCGAGACTTCAAATCATTCACACTGGCTAATGGCTTCCTTGGCGCTGCAGGGTCCTCCTAAAAATGTCTGGGTATATTTCTGGTTTTTGTTTTGTATCTGGTGATTCAAAGAATATGTTATACGCTGGTTGGTAGTTGATAGATATAGTTCGCTTGACTATAATCTCCTATGTATATATATAATGTCACCTCGGTTGGTTAGTAGATTTGGTCATGGCAGTCGATATGGCCAATATGGCACTCTGTATGGAGGGGAAAAGTTTGTTTTTGGTGGGTTTCACTGGTAGAAGTTTTCTGCATTTTGCCACCTGCATAGCAGACATTTGTATCTTTTTGGAAAATTAAATATAAATCCTCTTATGCATCAAAAAAAAAAAGTTGCAGCCTTGACAACAAATCATTTTAGTTACAATATAATTTTCTGCTTCATCTTTTGGACAAAAAAATTACTTACATTACCCAAGTTCTCAGGTACACAAAATACAACTTGAATATCAGCATGGTTTACAATATATTTCACAGCATCTGGACCTGCAGAAAGTGGTTCCTATGCAGAATCAGAATTTGCTTGCCAAACAAAATGACAGCTTAAAATTTAAATTGAAGGCAGCAGATGAATTGAACAAGATGAAAATAAAATATTACCCAATGTATCATATAAAGGGACCGAAATGTAAGAATATGAAGAGCATGCATTTTCGATGACCAGCCACTCTGGTCTGTTGATTAAGTAGATTCCAATGCAAGCCCCCTAAACAGAGGAAAAAGGTCCCAAAGTGTGAGAAAAAAGCACCAATTTTAATTTAACATCAATAAAAATATATTTGGCTTGTTATTTTTCAAGAAGTTAAAATTGAGTTTCAAAAGAACTCATGGTTTTAACTTTTATATAATGCTACAAAAATTCATAACCTATCTTATTTTGACACAGAATTATCTAGAAATAGCCTCCATGTTAAACTTTAACCGAAAGAAAATCATCACACAAGCTTAGGAGAAAAAGCCTTTACTTTTGGAATTCCATGATAAACAAGCCCAGAACCTATCGCAGTCCGTGCTGTCCCTGCCTCTCCATATGTCATCCACTTATATCTATCAGGAAGGACACAAAGAAGAATCATAATGACTTCAGAGTTTGGTTTCTTGGCTCATGCTTTTCCACATACAGATAAATCTTCTACACAAAATGAACAAACTTACTCTCCAACAGTTCCATCCATACGAACACGTGTTCCCAGATACTTAAAATCATGGTAGGAATTGACCGCATTCCTGCATTGCAAAGCTTAGTTAAAAGATATATATTAAGAGTGCATTCTATAAGGCCTTCCACTCTAAGTCCAATCAACAGAAAGAATGTCATACAGGCATGCATCAATCATCATGATCTGTGGCTAAGCATGGTGCGAGTTCCATTATAGGACTAAGGTATTAATTTACAGATTTCAGACACTTCTTGGAACTAAATGGTTGCCAGATAACATCCTACCATTGGTCCAAAATTATTGTCCCATGTTCTAAATTACACATGCATTTTGTGTTTTATCTTTTTTCGTCTGTTTCTTCATGACTACACTTGATCTGCACAAAATTGACACATGCCATTTCAATTGATTTGAAATTTGCTTCAGTTTAAATGGGTTGCATGGGCCTTCCGAGCAAAGTAAGCATATACTACATTCACAGATAAGCCACTATGGGAACACACATATTTCCAAAATAAAGCAATTCCTTACATTCCTGGTGGTTTATTAGTGTTAAAATGAATAGGTCAAATCATGGGCAGGTAGTAAATAGTGGCAACAATTGATAATTATAACCAATTACTTAAATTGTTTAACATTCGCTTACACAAAACTGTCATGTGTAGTTCCAATCTCAGGATGATCTTGAAATCCATCCACAAGCTTCAATGGAGAACGTACCGATCTGCTACCACCAAGAAAATCATTATATTTATATCCAACATGTACAATATAATGCAATAAATCAATAGCTCCATGGTTAAAACAAAATTAGAGATAAACCTCACCTATAAACATTCCATTTTCCTGTCTGCAACTCCTCCGGGAGAATGACACTGTATCCTTCATCTGTGCACAAGCCTCACAAATTTGAACAATTAAAACAAAAGGACTGGAATGACCACATCTGGGATTCAATTTAATATGTAAGCAGACAAGATTATTCAGAATACCCTAACCATGATAGGAATGCTCGTTACCACCTAAGCCATTAAAAGAAGCACTATTTGAAATTAAAATAGAATTAGCATCTCCTGAAAATAAATTGATTTCCACAAACAGGCAAAGTAGATCAATGGGACTGGAAAAGTACATCAGTAACAATGGAAAGTAATAGAGTAAAAAGAACCCAGTATCTGAAAAAGCAACTAAACACTAAAATAATGTTTAACATATACTATTACATAGTTGTATCCAGACGTACTATTATGTTCACCTGTGAAAATCTCAAAACCTTTAATAGCTAGAGGGGGTAAACCAAGAGCTTATGATCCAAGTACAAGTATACCAAAGCTAGAAACCAAGGGCGGAATTAAGCACCATCACTTACTGGACAGCCAAATAGAGAAAATAAAGCAAAAGAACTTCAAATGATCATCAATACATAGGATATAATTATTGAACCTTTACTTCTACATGTCCCGAATATGACCAGATTCTTCTACAAACCATGAGAATGTTCCTGAAAAGTGTGTCAGTAACAAGCCAGGATCTGAAAAAGCAACTAAAGACTAAAATAAAGTTAAATATGTATTATTACATAGTCGTATCCAGTCATACTATTCTGTTTACATGTGAAAATTTCAAAAGCGTTAATAACTAGAGGGAGTAACCACAGAGCACATGATTCAAGTACAACTATAAAATTATAAATAACCATATGAAGGGATAAACCCTCAACAAAACAAGGAGGTCAAGAATACCAATGCTGGATTTCAGTGCCGTCACTTATTGGACAATCAAATTGAGAAAATACAGCAAAGACCTTCAAATAATCATCAATATATATTTTACCTAGGATATAATGATTGAACCTTTTCTTCTACATGTCACGTACATGAGATTCCTCTAGAAACCGTATGCATGTTCCACTTTAACTATGGAGATAGACTCTATTAAAATTTGCCTCACAAACAGATTTGCCACAAACATTAGGTCAGTTGAATTTAGAAAAAATAGTTAAGGACTACAGGTCATAGATCTTCTATAGGGCCTGAGAGGTTGGTAAATCTATTAGTAAAGGGAAAGGAATGCAAGCCCACTGTATATGATTGCAAAATCTCCCAGATGATGATGTTATTTTTCATCCTTATCTTTACATTCATAGATTGACTCTGGAGCGGTCATCAAAGTATAATTACAGGCAATTAATAGTTGGGGTTAATCTTGGAGAGGATTCCATTTTCTTAAACTAGGAGATCGAAAAAGCCCCCAAATAATCCTGAAGTGTTTTGCTAGAAACTTTTCAGGAACTGTCAGTCCCATTTGATAATCATTTCAACATAATTAATATCCATATTCCATCTCCTGCAGTCAAAATGCACATAAATCTCCCTCTCTCCAATACTGCTGAACATGCCTGAAAATACTATATGATTCCGTCCTTTTCAACAATTTAACTTTATCAACAGTCTGTCACTCTGAGAACAGAACATTTTGAGAAGTCCTTGCCTCAGCTAATTTCATCTGAAAAGTCGATGGCCTTTAAATAAAGATCGCACGCCTTTTCAGAATCCATTTTTAATTGATCATAGACCGTGGAAGCCTTAAAACTCCTACAGGTTTAATTGTTAAAAAAACATTCGTTAATGCGTTTTCCATCAACATAGGGTACCATTTGGATTACTTGTGAAAAACCAATCAATTTAATGCTGCAAATCCATAATCTAAAGAATACAGATTATACAACATCACACCTCTAAACTGCAAGAACTGACTCCAAAATAATGCAAAAGCTGGATAAATTTGAGGGCAAATATAGAAAATTACCGATAACATATTCTCCCGATGTGGAATTAGTGATTAGTCGTCCATTCAAATCGGATTCATTTGCAAAAGCGTTTAAATGTGCGCTGATCCTCTGCAAGCGTCGTCCAGCAGCTTCATTTTCCATCTCTCCGTCCTTCGCAAATTTCAAAGCCCTTCAATCTGTTGTGATTGTCTCTGCCCTGTGAACGCTCTGCTTTTACGCTCTCCTTTTTAATCAGGCACCGATGTTGTTGATAATAAATATATAAATCAGATATGGATGGTCAAAAGCTGGATACAACACGCCACTACCCTGTAACCACATAATGGGCTCTCCCTCTGGTCTGAATCTTTATTACTTTATTACTATAATTGGTATATATATCTTAAATACATCTCCGTGCAAATTAGAAATATAGTTGGGAGTTATTTTATTTATTTAATAGTTATTTTATAATTTTAATATTTTAAATAAATATTTTTTAAATTGAATATTTGATGTTATTATAAAATAAATAAATAAATCATGAATTTTTCATGTCATTCTTTTTTTATTGGAAACCAATTTTTAGATATAAAGAATTTATTTTCAATCATAAAATTAATTTTAATAGGCATATCTTTTAAGTGTATCATAATTTGATATGAGAAGAATCTTTTAAGAAATTTGTGAGAAGGGAAGGAGGAAATGAGCATGTTGGTGAAAAGGAGTGGAATATTGATTATGTGAAAATGTTTTTTTAAGAGGAGTTTATTTTTTATGGTAAGGTTTTTTTAGAATTAAATAAATGGGTGATTTCTTATATTGTTTAAGAAGAGGGTGGTAAATGATTAGTTATGGCTAATTGAAAAGGTCAATAAGCACATCAATTTGTGGTGTAATAGATGGTTATCCATTAGAAGTAGAAATGCTTTGGTTAAATTAGTTTTGGAAGCAATATATGTATATTGGTTTTCATTAGCATGTGTTCCCAAAGGAGTTCTAGAGACGATTAGAAAAAAAAAAAAAAACTTCAACTACATTTGGAAGGGGATAAAGGAAAAACAAGGGATTCCTCTCACTAATTGGATGTTTGTAGCTAAGCCTGAGAATGAGAGTAGGTGAGGTCTTAAAAATATTCATCTTTTTGGAGTGGCTCTTGATGCTAAGAGCACTTGGAAGTTTGTATCAATTAGAGGACTATTGTATCAAATTTTATATCAGAAGTATATTGCTCCCAAAACTGTTGTTGAGTGGATGTTATGTTTGGTTAAGCCACTCATAATGCTTTTATTGTCTAAAATGCTACTATTATGTCCTTTTGCTATTGTTAGCAGTTATTTGATTTAGAAGGTGGGCAATGGTGTTAATGTGAGAGTGGGTGTTGATCCATGAATTGGTTGTGGTGATGATGGCCTACTCTTCATGGATTTGATTAATGTTTTGAAAGGGAGGGCTATATTTACTATTACTTAGTAGTCGATCTTACTACCACAAATCTATGGCATCAAGGGTGGAAAAATTACTATGGGAATTGGATTTTTAAGTGTGGATAAGGACTATTGGGGGTCATATGTGAATAGGTTGAAATGAAGCCATGTCAAAATTGACAATGAGCATGATATTCTATTTTGGTCAAAGAATCTTACTCAGGGGGGCTATTATGTTACTTTGGGATATAAAACCTTATTTACTTCTACAAAGCATGGTGATCATTCTTGGTGGTAGAAGAGTATTTGGATGATTCATGCTCCACTTAAAATGAATTTTTGCATGGCTCGCTCTCAAGAATAAAGTTTTGACTTGAGATGTGTTGCAAAAAATAATTGCCAAGGTGATGGATGATGCACGTTGTGCATGACGAAGTTAGAGACTATTGATCACTTATTAATTTCTTGTCTTTACATTGTCAAAGTTTGATTTGAGTTGAAAGATTTAACAAGATAGTTGGAATGTTTGGGTGGGAAATATTGTTACTAGTGCATAGAAAAATGGTTTTAGCAAGGATCTTCATTTAACTATAGGGCACTCCCACTACTTGTTTCTTGGGGTATTTGACTAACTAGGAATGCTTATATTTTTAATACAATTTGATTATTTATTTTCACTTCTCATCCATCTCAAGTTCAATCTTTATTTGAACACTTCAAACAAACTATTAAGGTGAAAATTTAGAGACTATTGATTCCTCAACATTTAGATAAATCATGTTCTTGAGGTTTCTTTAATGGGGCTTTCCAAGGTAATCGTTCTCTTTTGTGGGTTTGGTGGCATTTTTTTAACTCTAATCATTTTATCAAAATTAGTGTTAGATTAGGAGGTGGTACAAATAATTTTGTTGAATTCATGGTTTGAAACTTTCGTTGATATCAAAAAAGGATAGAAGTTTGGAATAATTCCAAGTTTTTGGTGAATTTGAGGTTATTTTAAATATTTATTTTCCTTTCATCATGTCTTTAAGGAATTTCATATGAATATTGTTACACTCTTCAAGGTGGTCTCAATTTGGTTGTGGATAGATAGGAAATCATTGATCACAAGGAAAGATCTATCATGGATATGTATATCCTCTTTGTAATCAACATTTTTTTATACTTTCTCCCATATTTTCTAGCATGCCTCTCTTTGTGTAGATCCTTTTGGTTCTTTTACTTCATTTCCTTGGTGGATACATCATTTATTTTTGTTGTGGTTTTCTTTGGTGGTCTTTCACTGTGTGGACTGTTTCTTTGCTCCCTTAGTTGATACTTGTCAAGGTCTCCTACTATCATTTTCATGGTCTCTATGACTATTGTGTTTTTGTTCCTATTAATGTTTTTTTAATTATTATTCCTTATTTGGTGGGTTTTTTTATTGTAAAGTTTTTTATGCTTTTTTAATATTTAATTTCATATTTGGTCATATGAAGTTATAATTTTTTTATTCAGAAAAAAAAGGAAGAAGAGGAGGGTGGCTTTTAAAAGATATTATCTACATGAATTTTACTCTTATTTCAATAAAATTATCATAAGTGTGTACAACATTACTTTTGAAGGGATTTATCAAAGGTTTAGATGGTCTCATGAGATGTTGTAATGGTGAAAAGTCTATAATAAATATATTTTTGGGGGGCTCACTTTGATTTGGTTATCCTTTATACAATGACAAGTGAACAAGTCGTGGCATCTATGTTAAAAAGTTGGCACACAATTGGAACCTTTTTTTATTTACGCTTATTCCCACATACTAGTCATGATTTTTTATTTTACTTTTTTTTTCTTAGATTTAAATATGTGAATTGCATAAATAACCTAGGTTAGTTATAGGATTTGTGGAAATGAACCTAGATCTTTTAAATTTTGAATTGAAATGCAATGTTAACCTAACCCTTCTTAATAGGCATTATGTGTTGACTTGAAAAATATTTCACTTGTCACCTTGCAAATTGTATTAAGGAAAAAACCCAGTCCATTTTTACATAGCTAATAACTAGATATTGTGTGCATATTTAAAACACTTAACATTGTATTATGTGTTTGCATTAACATGTAGGGCATTCTCTACATGACTCTTTGTTATCTTTAATCTTTGTTCACAGCCATTAAATCAGTCGTCAACATTTTGACTAAAGAAGAATACACCTAGCATAGAAAACTCCCCAAAGGTATTCCTTAAGAATGTCATTGAGATAGAATGAGTTGTTAGCATTAAGGTGAACTAAAAGGCAAATATTTGAGTTTAGCAAATATCATATCCCCATATCAAAGTTTAAATTTATCGTGGTACAAATCACTTTTGCAATCATAGATGTGACATGTAGTGATAGAAAATAAGTCTACAAATTTCAAAGCATTCATGTGATCATTCATATTTTTTCTACATATTAACAAATCATCTCCAAACAATTATCACAATATATTTACACCAAATTTCCAACTAAACACCTTTATTTTATTTCTATATTTCTTTTAACTCATTACTTAAATAATTATCACACATGTTGGTGTAATATTTCATTCACCTTGGATATATTATATTCTAAGTGTGATATTTTTTCCCCCAGAAAATAATTCATAATATCAAATTGATTGAAAAGATATTACATATTGTAGAAGCTGGAAAAGCTTTGCAAGGAGAAAAAAGTCAAGAAAAAAAAAAGAGAAAATACAAAGAGTAAAGTGTTGCCAATAAAGAGCAGCAGCAAATAGCAAAGCCCGGGAAAAAACATGGGCAATGAAGGACCAAAGACTCAGACACCATAGTAAACAAACCACACACCAAAAATGGTAAAAACAAACAAAGCGCAGATCGCCAAAAGTCAGGAAGTGACGATAAACTCATGTATGATCGATCACCGAGCGGTAATAAGTCAGCAAGATAGAGCCCTCCAAATATTCCTTGAGTTCCCATCTATCCACCACTAAAAGTAATAATAAGTTTACTTAAAACATTTAGGACATTCAATTATTCTCAAATAAGTAACTAGCAATGAGATGTGTGTACTTTGACTTGAGGTACAAAAGTGTCACCACTACCTAATCAACTTTTGATTAATGGTAGTTAGGTGTCACTTATGTCTCAATTAAATCGAATTAACTCGCATCTTCATTAAGAGTTAACTCGCATATTTTAGACATGCCATCTATTTGATTAGTGCATCAAAAAGATCTATATATTTATATGTTATTCTTTATAAATTATATTATGATATTGAATATAGAATAGCATTATTATTTTCAACTTAAGTTGTGATTAGCTTATAGACATTTAAACTTAAATAGATTTATTGTTCATAACAAATTCGAACAACATCAACTATTTATTTTTAAATAATGATTATTTAACTAGTATAAATATGATCTTATTTTATTTTACCTAAAAACAAGTATTTTAATCATGAGACAAATTTCAATATGTTTGGCTAACAAAAACACTCACAAAAGTATGATTGCTACCTAACCCTTCCTATGAGAAAATGGACCCACCAATGCTAAATGACAACCCCACGAATCATGACACCTAACATGTTTCATTTATCTTGTTTAAGGAAAGACAAATCAAAGAATGTTTAAGGAAATGTATTTTGTCATCGTTATCAACCAAAATATTTTAAAGAAAATTTATATAAAAGACATCAATAGAAATTATCTTGAGGATATTTTTATTAAAATTATAATTTAATAGAAAATAATTATAATTACATATATATTTTTAATTTAGATATATTAATATTATTTTTTAATTTTTTTATTTAGATTTAATGTGTAATTGGCATATATATAGTAAATATTAATATATATTTTCTAATTTTCTTTTTTGATTGATTTATCTTTGTGATCAAATCTTTGATTTCTCTTTGTGATAAAAAATATTATTTATTCATCTGTTTGTTTTTATGCAAATATTTGAATTATTTTCTTTATTTTTTTGTTTTTTTGTTTTTTTTTGTTTCATCAAATCTCTTTTATTTGATTTTTTTTACTCTTCCACTACTGTAGTTGCATATGACTTACACAAATTGTTGATAAATAATATTCTTATAAGGTTTAATTAAGATTTATATGTTATTAAAATTTTATAGTTTTAAATCTTGTTAAATATATATTAACTATGTTTTACTTTTTAAATAGACAAAATGAAACTCTTTGATATCAATATAGAATATCTAGGAAGTAATTATTAATTCTCATTTAAATATAAATTATAACAATCCATAATTAATTGATTATATTAGCATAGATGTCTTCAATGCATCTATTTACAAATGAATAAATATCAATTTTGAATTATTTTATTTTTTTACTATATATTTTTTTAAATAAAAAGGGGTAAAAACTTTATTGAATCACATAAAGAAGCAATACAACAAGGTCAAGGGCGAAAGCCCGAAGGAATTAAAAAAAATAGACCAAACAGAGCTAAAGACATAATCAACCAGCACCCGCTCTGTCCTCAACAAGAATCCTCTCCAAATCCAAACCGAGCTCCTGGGGGATCTGAACCCGATCATCGATCTTCCATCCATCCAAATGCTCAGGAGCCCAATTTTCCAAACAATCAGTTGTTCTATTTCATTCCCTTGGAATATGAACAAAAGACACCATCTCCATCAAAGTGCCAATCTATAAGATCTGTTGCACCGTCACTGCCAACTACCAACTAACACCGGACACCTTCTGTGCATTAAGCAAGTTGACCAGGACCTAAGAATCTAATTCACAAATACCCCGATGCCATCCCAACTCATAGGCCCTTTCCAAAGCATGAAGGATCTCCAATCCTTCCATAAGGTTGATAGTTTGCACCCCTTTATGGATAGAGAAGAGGAAAACCACCGAACCAGAAGAGTCCCTGCCAACCCCACCAACTCTATCCAGTCCCATATTTCCTTTGGAAGAATCATCAGTATTGATCTTCAAAATGCCATCTGGAGGGGGCTGCCACTTTCCCACTCTTTGAACTCGATGTCTCATTTTCCTACCTCTCTTACTACAAGTAGAGGTCGAGGAAAACTTAGGAATACCCAGCCTAGCCATCATCTATGCATCCCTTTTCTCCAACGGAAGCATCACATCTCCCTTAGCTTCAATCATCTCATGAATCATACCAAGAATTTTGAACCACACCTGTTGTATCCGCAAGCTCTCCCCTCTGAAAATCCTCCTATTTCTTTCTAGCCAAACCTGCCATAATAAGAAGATAGGCCCAACATGCCACACATCCTGCAAAAAATGAACCACCAAGGGAGGTCTTCCTGGGCTAGTCCAAAAATCCACCAAGGAGGAGGCATGAATGCAGGGACTGTTCCAAACTCCCCACCAATAGTGCCGCAGCTACCAAGTAAAAGAACACCGAAAAAATAGATGAGAAGAATCCTCTTCACCATTCCCACAAAGAACACACCAAGAGGGGCCTTGAAATTCGCGCTTCTAAATATTATCCCAAGTCAGACACTTGTTCCAAGCCAAAGTCTAGATGAAACAATTGCACTTTGGCCAAGAAAACTTACTCGACACCCTCTTCCACCAAGGAACCTCCGCCCCCTCAATCTTTTGAGAGAGCAGCCTCTGGTAACCAGAAGCAACCGTATAATGACCTTTCTAGTTGGGAGACCATGCAAGAACATCCTTATCCATGAGGGAATTGCACTGTCTACTTGAAATAATATTATGAAGCACCAAACACTCCTCTTCCATACCCACTACCGGCCACTCATCAGGATTCTTCCACCTAGCACACACTCGTTGCCCATGAAAAGAGAGCAACTTAAAGTCGCTCACCCTCAACCAACCAGCATCACCAAATCTCTGACACAGGGTCACCAAGTTAGGAAACTAAGAGACAATGGGTGGGTAACCATCCCAAGAGTCAAACCAAAACTGAACCTCCATCCCCCATTTACAAAATCCAAAATAAGCCATCTTTGACTAGCACAACTCCTTTCTTGAGAGTAGCCCAAATTGTTGATCCCTTTCCCTCCAAAGGGTAACAAGGGATATCTTCCTGAGGACTATCTTGAAAATACTTATGGGAAAGAATCCTGGCCCATATCTGGTCTTGCTCAGTGCACCACTGCCAATAAAGTTTAGCCGCCAACGCCTTACCTACCAACGAGGACTGCCTCAGCCCCAAACCACCATATTGCTTAGGACAACAAATAATATCCCAATTAACAAGACTCCATTTAGAGGACAACAAACTATCGACCCATAAGAATTGTCTTACTAAAGCATCCATCTCCCTAACAAAGCCCATCGAGGCCACCTGAAGCATACTCTGATAGATAGGGAGAGCTTGAACTAGAGACTTAAGCAGTTGAACACGACCCACAAAGGACAGCCAGCGATTGGTCCAATGAGTGACTTTCACACGAAATTTATCCAAGATAGGTTGCCATGACTCCCTAGCTAACTTGCCCGTAATAATAGAAATCCCCAGATAAGACAAAGGAAGAGCCCTAATCTGAAATCGAAGAATCTGAGCAATTCTCCTCTGAATAGGATTTAGAGTATTGAAGAAGAAGATAGAGGACTTGTCTTCATTAATTAATTGACCCAAAGCCATAAGATAAATATCTAGGACCTTATGAAGATTCACCGCTTCTCGAATAGTCGTCGCACCCATCAAAGTTGTGTCATCCACAAACTATAAATGGGACTGTGGGGGTAAGTCCCCTCCCCACCTCCATCCCTGGATGAGGCCCAACTCCACATGTCTTCTCAGTAAGTGACCCAACCCTTCAACCAACAGAAGAAACAAGGAGAGAGAGGGTCGCCTTGCCTCAACCCACGAGATGCGCCAAAAAGCTCAGAGTGCTCCCCATTAATTAGAATGAAGAACGAAACAGGTGTGACACAACTCATGACCCAATTAATCCATTCATCTCCAAAGCCAAAAATAGCCAAAACCTTATGAAGAAAGGACCATCAGACCCTATCATATGCCTTAGCCATATCAAGCTTGATAAACATAGCCTTTTCTCTGGAATTGGCCATAGAATGAATGGTCTCAGCAGCTATAACAATACCATCCAGGATCTGCCGATCCTCCACAAAACCACTATGCTCCTCAGAAATAAGCACCTACAACCACTTTTTTAGCCTATTAGCAATTAGCTTAGAAATAATCTTATACACCACATTGCAAAGAGAAATGGGACGAAAGCAGTTTAATCTATCTACCCCTTCACACTTGGGAATGAGCATAAGCAAAGTGGAGTTCAGGGCCTTTAACATCTACTTATTCCGCTGAGATTCTTGGATCATTGCCGATAAGTCCACCTTGATAATCTCCCAGAATTCTTGAAAGAATTCAATCGAGAAACCATTGGGCTTGGGGCCTTCCCTTTCTTCATCTAGAACACAGTCCCCTCCAACTCCTCCAAAGTGATCTCTCCAATGAGATGATCCATCATTTCCCTAGACACCAAGGAAGGGATACAAGAAAGGACCTAAGCTTCCTCCACAAAACTACCTTGCGAATCCTCAGAAAAAAGTGAAGTAAAGTACTGAACAACTTCATTCAAAATATCATGAAAAGAGCAAAGAGACTCTCCCCTTTCATTGACCAAAACAGGATTAGAATTATCATGACGCATAGTCTTAACCGAGTTCAAGAAGAATGCAGAATTTCTATCTCCCTCCTGGAGCCACTCAACCCGGGCTTTCTGCTTCCAAAAGATGTCCTCTCGTAACTCCCATTCTTCTAGAGCTTTCAAGGCCCTTGATTCCTTCCACAACAGATTCTCTGTCACCCCATTCTCCCTTGTTATCTTGGTAATACCATCCAACTTAGCCTGTGCAATAGATTTTGCACTGAAAATATTTATGAAGCAGTGTCGGTTCCAACGCTTAAGTTGGTATTTAACAAACTAAAGAAGCTTAGCAAAGACATACATAGTCGTGCCATAGGAAGGTCTCCCATCCCGCCACCACTGAGCAACATGGCCATGGAGATTAGGATCACATAAGCTAGAACTTGAAAGGGGGAGTCTAAGGAAACCGAGCAGAGAGAATAGAAAGCTTTATAGGCCAATGGTCTGAACCCCTCTAGTCCAAAATCCCAGAGCTAGAAGACCATATACCACCAACCCAGAAGCATGAAACCATGAATCGATCTAGGCCTTCCATGATGTAGTTGTCACCAACCCTCTAATTGTTCCAACTAAATTGCATGTTGCCTGACTTGACATCTATAAGATTCAAAACATAGATGTTGCCCTGGAAAAGCACCATAGAGGCATCTAGTCATGCAGTACCACCCCTCTTCTCCGCAAGCTCCGTAGTAGCATTAAAGTCACCCCTAATAATTCAAGGATGGTAAGGAGACATGCTATGGACAAAATGAATGTTGGACCATAAGAGTTGCTTGCCCTGCAGCTCCACCGATGCATACACGTTGGAGAAAAGAAAAAATTCTCTCGTCTCAAAACAAGAAGCCACCATGGAAAGAGAGGACTTAAAGGACACCCACCACTGGGGGAAAATCTTTTGAGGGTTCCATAAGCAAGCCATCCCCCCAGAAGACCCTTGAGCACCTATGCATTGGCATTCACCATTCCTCCATAGCTTAGGCACTAAGCCCATCATGCACTCAATTGAAAGTTTGGTTTCCTGCAGAAAAAGAACATCATGAGACTGACTTCTAACCAAATCCTAAACAACTTTTTGTCTAGGGACGTTGTTCAAGCCCCTTACATTCCATGAAAGAACTATCATTTCAAGGGGCTTGAGAAATGCGAATCCAAAGTCTTGACTAACCCTAACTCCACCAACGTCTCCCCTATCATTTTAATCTTTTCCACATCTTTCTTCCTACTAAGCTTAGAGACTTTCTCTGCCCCTCCTTTCTTCAGATCTTTTTGCAAAATACCCAAGTGAGGAACTAGCTTACCATTTTTACCCACCTTTGTGCCCTCTCTCTGCGGGGGATGAGATAAAGCATCATTTCCCTTCACTGCTTCTACAACATGACCTGACTCCTCCTCAGCCACCATCTATTGATCTATTTCCAAATACATAGTCTCATCAACCTATGGAACAAGAGGGACTTATGAACTGAGCCCTACATGCCTTGGACCACCCCCATCCTGCTCTAAGCTTGGAAAAGTCACCCCCACCTCCTGCTGGTTAACCTGCATTGCCTCAACCAGAGGTCGATGCTGTTCAGAATCCATAGTCCCTTGAACCAAATCTAACATTCTCGGGTTCACTTCTTGTTGGCTAAGATTATCAAACATCTCAAATCTATTAAATGTCTCCTCATCCTGCCTATTCTTCCAAGTCCTTTTCTGCCTCTTAAATCTATTCTGAGCTCTGACAAGAGTAAAACCATCATCCCCTACACCACCACCCTGAATCAGATCCTTGCCCTTATCCACCCTAGGTGGATTACGAGGAGGTTGAGGAGATGGAGCTTCCAATGGCTTGGCCTTTGGGCATCTACGTTGTAAATGGCCATACTCATGGCAAAAACGACAGCGAAAGGGAAGTGTCTCATAGTCTAGCTGTTGCACCCATGAATACTCTCCTACACACACTACTATAGAATTTGGCAGTGGTTTACTTAAATCAATTTCAACACAAAATCAGGCATATGTCATTACCTTCTTGAATTGTGTTTGTTGTGATGAGCCAATAGGCCTTCCCAACATCAAGGCCAATAAATACAACACATCATCGCGCTAGCATTTGACCGAGAGCCTCAACAAACAAACCCAAACTAGAACTTGACTCGGAAGCTCCTCCGCCAAGTTGAAGCCCGCATGCCAAGGTTTAATAAACAATCCCACCTAGTTATAAAGGTAAGGGCCCCCCTCAAAAACCTCATTCCAATCAGCCATGTAATGAAATGTAACCATGAAATAGTTATTCACCAGGAGTCAAATCTCCATCTCCCCCTTTGGCATCCAAGTCCTCTGAGTCCAAGCTTCCAAAAATTGCAAAGAGATTTGCAACCCCAAGAACTTGCAGTATAGGGAATGCCTTGAGTAATAATCAATATCCTCCACTAGCATCTCCATCGAAATCACTACACTCGGCCTCTCTTTACACCTTTCCATACATCCATTAATCTTCAGAATCCCAATTCCTTTTGATGAACCCATCTCAATCTTTTCTGGGTCCAAAGAAAAAAGGTGATTCTCAAAAATCTTAGAACCCTGTGGTGAGGGTTTCGATCCCGAAACTGAACGAAAATCCATCCTAGGGCTAGCCCCAGATGATTCCCCTTGAGACATGAGCCTAGAACGAGACCCTACATCGGCATGCAAGCCCTCAGGTCAAGAGAACATAAAAGAAAAAACACACAAGGGTTGTCAAAAAATCTCCTTTGGATCCACCCGCAGCTCGCCAAAACAAAAAAGAGATAGCTTGAGAAAGCAAAAGCCCACACCCTAGCTCGACACCACGTAGCCAAAGAGAGAGGCCACGCCACACAAAAGACCCCCACACCTTTGCACTGCTAACCCAACCTCACACGGGCCTAGCAAGCTTGATAGGGCTTCCCACAAGGCAGCTCACGGAACTCACCCAAGCGTCGACGCTCATAGTCCCAAAAGCTAGACCAAATCCTATCGTTGAAAGCCTCAACCCGCCACACACACCTAGTAGGACTAGCACAGGAGATAAAAAAATGTCATAATCTCGTTATCCCAGATCTTAGATAGCTCCCCTCCCTTCGTCGCACGTGCGTGCAAAAGCCAAAAAGTGAGCTAGGGCTCAGACGCCCTAGCTCGACCTGCAAAGTTCATCGCCACCATCTCCATCAAGCCAAAAATAAATCATTTTTTTACTATATATAAATGTATTTATAAATTTTATAATTATTATTAGTCAATAGACTACATATAGTGTGAGATTTGAATCTAAAACAAGTCTCACACTGCAAACCACTATTGAGTCGTCGGAAAACAAGTTTTTGATGTTTATGATGGCAACTTTCTTTTTTCATTTGCATTGCTTAATGTTTTATATATGTATGCAAATATTTCATAATAAAATCATACTTAATTTCTTTAAGAAAAAATATAGATTTGTCTAAATTTATTCCATTCCATTATTTAACACTTATTATTAATTGTTTAATCTAACTACATGCAACTAGAATTTGCAGCTCATCCATGCACAAAAACATACTCTCTAACATATTAACATACATATAGTTTTCTATCGGCATAATGTTGAACCTCCTTTTTTTTAATTGTAAAACTTTATTTCAGAACAAGCATTACAACACTAACTATCAATGCACCCACCATGTCTTAGAACTCTCTCAAGGTCCAGCTCTTGGGGGATCTGACCCAATCCTCAATCTGCCATCCTTCCCCACCATAGAAGCCCATTTGGCCAAACAAAGTCCTATTCCATTCCCTTGGAATATGGACAAAAGACACCATTTCCATCAAATCCCAACTTGCCAAATCTGTTGCACCACCACCGCCAACTGCCAGCTAACATATTTTCTTATGATTGAGCAAGTTAACAAGAACCTGAGAATCCGGCAAATAACCCATAATGTTGAACCTCCTTTAGGTGCAAGTGTTAGTTTTATTTAATTTACATAGTTTAATGGTAAACCAACTGTCATGTGAAAGCCTTCAAAATATCAAATAAAAACCTCCAAAATCTCACTTATCACATAAAAGCCAAATAAATATTGTCCATTTGCAGTATTTTTTGTCAATTTGATGGCAACTTTCTTTTTTCATTGCATTACTTTATGTTTTAAATCTATATGTAGATATTTCATATTCAAAATTACTTAATTTGTTTAAGGGAAAAATCTAGGTTTGTCTAAGTTTATTTCATTCCATTATTTACCATTTATTGTTAATTGTTTAATGCAGGCACATGCAACTAGAATTTGCATGCACAAACACGTACTCTCTAACATATTAACATACATACAGTTTTCTATTGGCATAATCCTTGAACCTTCTTTAGGTGCAAGTGCTAGTATAGTTTTGCATAATTTAAAATTTTACTTTTAGAAAAAATACAATCCAATGTTTATATTTTATTTTACTTTAAAAAGTGTTGTAAATATTGTATACTTGTATGTTACTTTTTAATAGTTCATTTGTAAGTATTAATATATATTTTTAGATTTTAATATCTTTATATTTAAAAAAAATTGTGGATTCTAAATTTAAAAAAAATCAAACTACTATCCCTATAGATTACACCTCTTGACATATTTAATATAATATTAACAAAATGTTTAAATTTTATAATTTTCTATTTTAAAAAAATCCAAATTGATATTTAATATTATTCTAATGTGACAATTAATTCTTATTCTCAATCTATTCCAACTTCAATATTATTGTGATTGACGAGATTATTAATTATGCCTTTAATTGCATTATGTTTGACAATATTATTGACTTCAATATTATTGTGATTGAAAAGATTACTAATTATTATGAGAGATTATTAATTATGCATGTTATCATTTATTATCCTTGAAGCACCTATCAAGATTGATGTTTAGATTTTCACTCAAAAATATAAAAAGATGAAAAAAATATTAACATTTTAATTATCACTTTCATGACATTAATGTGAAGAACTACATGCTTTAAAATATATATAAATTAATTAATTTTATGGTTAATATAAATATATTTATTATGTCACTACTAAGTCTATTTAGAAATCATCATCAATGTTAATAAATTAGATTATCTTTAAATTTTCTTTAGCTATTATTTCAACATCAAATGCTTCTCCCCTTATGTCACTATAGATCACACCTCAACAACAAAAATAACTAGCACTTGCACCCAATGGGGGTTCAAGGTATACACCGATAGGATAAAAAAGAAGAAGCTTCAATGAATTGTTTTAATACACAGGTGGTGGTGGTAAAATATATCTGTATATAGATATGCATTGTATAGTACAAGTTGGTACAATCTTTTATTTGGTTTGTTCTCTATAAACAAGGAAATCCCTTTGAAAAATTTGTAGCAAGTTTGCACAAGTCAAATTTACATAAGAGCATCTATTTGTCTTTTTAAAAGACATGCAATGTCTAAGAAGTGAAAGATAATGTTGATTAGATTTCCTTGAACAAGCACTGACATGGAAGATTCTCCAGTAGCGATCGACCACCTGCAGAAGCCAAAATATGTAATTGATTAGTTTTAGTACTGATACTCTATTAAAAAAGGTGACGATAAAAAATGAATAACTTTGAGAGAGTGTGTAATTAATTGTACATACCTAAGCATGTTGTTGTGAGAGCAATTGCAAGCGAGCTTCTTCTTTCTTCCTGATAATGTTGTATGGATTTTTTTTCATTCTGGAGTAGCATTCAAAAGAGAATGTGGGGTCTATGTGAAGGCCAATTATGGATTTGACTCTGGAAATTGTTGTAAACATCAGGCCTTGTCTTTTAGTTGTACCAATATTGATTATGGATTTATTTAGTGTAAGGCCTTGCGATTTGTGTACAGTGATAGCCCATGCCATGGCTAGTGGTATCTGTCTACGGTTGCCACGTGTTGCTAGATGTATTGGTATAGTTTTTGGGTCCGTTGCATCCCATGGTGGACCACTGTAGTTATCGAATGTGACCGTAACATATGCAAGCAATGCAGGTGGTTTTGATCTAGCAAGATATACAATATCTTTGACTTGGCCAAGCGATCCATTTACTAGTCTAGCTTGGGTCCATAGGTTTGTTGTAAGCATGAAACATTGACACTTGCTTAGTAATACCTCTTGGGGAAGTTGCTCATCACTATGATCGACACCTAGTTTAGATTGTATATTTTTTGTGCAACTTAGTGCAATAGGCACATTAAGTAGTTTCAACAGTTTTTTGTTGTGTAATGTTACTAGCTCATTTGTAGCAAATAAGTGTATTGATTGGTCAAAATCTTCTTGTTTAGTCTTTGTTAGTTGCTTGTTGGTGCGAGTCATTAATAAGTCCCAATCATGTTTTTTCGGTTCTGTGTCGTGAATGTTTTGTAATGTTTGACAGAATTGTATTTGAATTGGGTCGTCACCTTCTTGTCTAAACATTGTTTGTAATGTAACAACTGTATTAAATTTGTGCCATAGGTTTCTTGCAGTTGTGTGTGATGCATAGATAGGTTTATCCATAACAGGTGGGAGTTGTGCAAGGTCTCCTACAAGAATTATAGACATGCCACCAAAGCAAGTATATTGTTGATGAGGGAATGCTTCACGTAACCTACTATCAATTTTCAATAGAAGTTTTGGCCCAATGAAGCTCATCTCATCAATGAGAATGTATTGTATATTTTTCATGTCTTCCTAGAATGTTGTCAATGCTTGTCCTTGCAACGGTTTCATTTCTCTAATTGGAATCTTGAGGGATACATGTATAGTTGAGGCATGTATGTTAAATGCTGCAATTCCTATTGGAGCAAGAACAAGAAGGGGGTTTACTCTTGTTGGTATGCAAGTTTGCAATGCATTTCTTATGCAATGAATTAGATAGGATTTTCCAGTGCCAGCAGTTCCTTGTATAACCATATGTAACGGATGGTTAAAGCATTTCTCCATTGAGTGGTTTGTTATTATAGTCAGTGCTAGTTGTTGTTGGGGTGATAATGTATAGTTGTGGTGGTTCATATTTGAAGGGGAATGCAAATCTTGTTGAGACATCTTGTTTGTGTGCAAAAATTGAAGGGCAACATCATGTAGATTTGTAGGGACATTATGATTTTCCCAATTGTGATTGTTATCAAAATCACGTTGACCCAACATATCAAGTTCATTCAAGTTTAGATTATTAGAGAGGCCGCCCAATTGAGATAATAACTCCCATTCATTCATTTCTATAGTTTCTTGTTGATCCATATTATCATCTAAACAATTTTCATCTTCAAGAACATCCTCAGTCTGTTCAGTGCGATTAACATGCCATGGATTGTATTTTTGTGTATTCGTTTTCTTCCAATGGTTGATGATTTCTTCTTTGGTAAGGCCTATATCTTCATTTATTTGTCGGAAAGTCTTATACAAAAGCAACTCACTCCAACATAAGGTTTCAAAGTTTTATGAGTCTTCTTTTGGAATGGTATGGGAACACAGAAACACTTGCACAATTGCTTGTTCTTTTCTATTCAACCATTTGCATACTTTTTGAGAAGCAACATATGTGAAGGATCTGGTTGATTCAATCAGTGATACATTTTCTAGGTGACATGGTCAGTTCATGTAGGATTGTATATAGTTAAACAGTATCTCACCACCATCGTTTGTTTTCTTTAGGCAGTGGAACACTTTTCGACCTACATTCAATGACACAAAATTGTGATTGCAAACAACGAGGGGTAATTTTTGTAACATATGGCATGTTTCTTGGGCTCCTATATCTCGTTCACCAACAATCTCGGTCATGAACTTTTGATATGCTTTCAATGCTTGATCTTCCAATCTTTCATTTGAAGATATTCTTTCCAACATAGCAACACAACTTTCTAATTTTCTTTCGGCTTTAGATGCATACTTGGCAATGTATTTGAGTACAAGAAGGCGTGAGATGACAGGTTGGCAATCTATATTAGCTCTCCATATAGAGAGCATCTCTGCATTATGAATGTTTAACCTGTCATCATTTCTCGCTGGTTCGTAAGATTTGTTTCCAGTTTCATCACATGATAAAGTGGATTCTTTGCATTCTTTCCATGGAGCTTTGTATCTGCATTCTACATGATGTGTAATGTCCCCATTTTTAGCACTGCCCTTTTCAGTGATTGATGGCCTATCCCCGGGGTGCTGTCGGCTAGTCAGAGGCAGAATTAGGGTTTCCAACTGTTTGGTGTGTTCTCTTGAAGCTTCAAGGTTTTGCTTGTTGGAGTTTGGTTGTTTGGATTTTGGATTCCTTCTGGGTTTTTAGAGAGCTTCGTAGAGGTATGACATGCAACTACGTCGGGCAACCTTTTCGGACTTATTATTTTTAGTAAGTAATGATGGCTACGTCTCAGAGTTTTGGATTTTGGATTGCGGATTCTTTCTGGGTTTTCGGAAAGCTTCACAATGGTATCGCATGCACTTTGATCTGAGCAACTTTCCGAATTTACTATTTTTAGTAAATTCTATTTCTGGCAGTGGTCCTGCTGGCTTCAGTTCAGTTGGCCTCCTTTTGTAGTCAGTTCAGTTGGTATGGTTGTTTTGGCCTCTTGATGTTTTTTCTGGAGAGATAAGTATTTTAATTAAAATAATGTTATATTTTAATATTATAACCCCTTGGCCTAGCTTCATGATTTTAAGTTGTTCTAAAAAAGGGGACCTCATGGGTGGATGAATCATCAAGAAATATTTTTATATTTCTAAAGTCAATAATTGCTTAAGAGAAATTTGACACCAACCTTTGGAGAAGTTTATGTTTTATTTTAAAGTGATTTTTATCACTAAAGAAAAGGTACGCCATTTTGAAGGAGCAGCCAAGTCAAAGTCAAAAACCTAAAAAGGTCTTGAAGTGGGTACACCTTCTAGAGGTTTCTAGAGATTCTTTCAAAGGGTCTATATAAGGAGGCAGTTGCTCTTCATTTCTCATCTTATGAATTGAGTATTGTTATGCTGCCAGAATGGTGTTGAGATTGCTTCGAGGAATGCATGCCTCCTAGCTTGGCTCATCTTCTTGCTTGAAAGATAGCAACTAGTTGAGAGATAGATTGTAGTGAGTTGGGTTTTCAGCATTGCATTTGAGTTTCTAGCATATTAGTTCAGTTCCTTGCATTTAGTCATGTCTTTGGAGTTGCTAAATATCACAGTTGATTGTAAGATTTGCTCATATCTCTTGAAATAAGAATAATATCATTCTGGGTGTTTTTCCATTGGGCTTTCCAGCTTGGGGCGCCCCTTCTTGGGAGTTTCCAGATTTTATTGAGGTGTCTTGAATTTTATTATTAAAAATCGCCCCTCTTCTTGGCTGCACCATTCTGGGGCTATCTTGGAAAGTGTGCACAAAAATAATACTACATTTTTCTGGTCATTTCTCAGCTTGGATCTCATTGTCATCATCCTAGCTTTCATTTGCATCTAGTATCATGTCATTCTGACAAGTATTGAGTGAATTGTGAGTATTTTAGTGGGTTCTAAGGTTGCTGGTTATGCATTTCAAGTCGTTGTTCTATCATATCAGATTTTGGAAAGTGAATTTTTGGTGAAGGGTTGGTGTTATGAAGTCATACTAAGCTTGGTGGAGGTCACATTTACTATTGTAGCAATTGAAGAGCTTCTAATCCTTGTTCTTGCAGGCACTTCCTATACTTTGTAAGCTGAACAGTAGTACTGTCAGCATTTCTTAATATCTCTCTTCAAGTTTTTGTAATACTCACTGAATAAGTGGAAGAGGCCGGCTTGCCGCCTATTTACATTTGAATTGCATTGTAGTTTGTAGCATCTCCGCCATATGGTAGCTCCATTCCCACCCTGGGTTGGAAAGCACATTCTTGGCGTCAAGTTTACTTTCAGCATAATAGACGATAGGGATCCTCTGATCATATGCTCGTCGTCATCCAATGCATTCTTAGTTAGAGTTATTTTATCATCATTGCATTGAGATCCTCTGACCATATGCTCACACCTTGCCCAACTTGGGATCTTGGTGTACATCCTTGGTTTTAGTGCTAACCCTAACAGATGTGCGTTGCATTGCTTATTGTAATTGAAAATTGAAAAAAATTGGTTCGGGATATTTCATGATGCCCTTTTTTGCACAGGCATGTGCGCTCTGTGTATTTAGTGTGCCTTTGTACATGGTTAACTAACTCTTCATAATCGATGGATGGATCGGTAGAGAATATTTTAGATGTGTTTAGCAGGCATGGATCATCCATTGGGGTTCTATGTATGATATTACTCATTTTAGATTTAGAGCGGGGATTCCAAGCAGTAAAATAGTTATCAAAGAATTCTTTTGCTTTGCCCACTTGCAAATTGTTTCCCCAGTCGAGGGTATCCATGTTTGGTGCATTTTCTAGCCAAAGGAACCCATGCACATGTGTAGAGCCTCGATGCTGCCATTCATACCTATACCAATAATTTGTTGCATGCAAGAGTTTCTCAATGACCTCTTCACGAAAGATTGTGAAGCAATGATGTAGATAAAGGGATGTGGTGTGGGGGTTTCTGATCACATTGTTTGTACAATGCTTGTTGGAGGCAATTGTGGAAGTACTGTCGGTTGGGAAAAGCTTATGCAATGTAGGCCACTTAGTGTCCGCTGCACTCAGTGTGAAGAACAAAGTCGAGGAACCTATTTGGTTGATCATGTTTGTTAGATCACCACGACACTTGTTCCAATAAGCTCATGTCCCACATAAGGCAGAGCCAAAATGCATTAGTTCTTCAGCCAATTGTTTATCCGGTAGGTTCTGTAGGTGGGCACGAAGATGTTCAATAGTTGTAGGAATATTGTCTTCGACTTTTATTTTGATGAAAATCGATGCAGTTGCCTGGCTACAATGCCTCATCATAAGATTTAGAAGGAAGTATCTAAAGCGTGGATGTTGGCCAAATCTATTATCATGATATCGCATAAGATGCAAGGCATACTCATGCAGTTGCACTTCCTTGGCTCGAGGTTGCATAGGTAGTGCATTTCCATTTGGAAAAAGTGTGGGAAACGCCATGTCAAAAAGCCCCTTGGTAGTGTACTCATTTATGGGATTTGAACTTATCTCGGGCCAATTAATGATGGTATCATTCTCATTTTCTATTTGTAAAGATTCCTTAATGATTTGTAACTCAAGGCATTTTTTTGGTAGGCTTACCATAAATGATGTTGAATATTCCATTCCACTTTCTAGATCATCTTCACTATTAGTAGCTTCATTGTATTTTGTTATGGGTTCTTCTTTGTCGCTTTGAATTGTAGGAAGCATTTATGAAATATCTGTAGTACCATCAGGGAGTAGAGACAATGCATCAGTATTGATCTCAACATCCTGGTAGTATGGGTCGTATTGTATTTTGTAGGCCAATGCATTGTGAATGCGACTTCTACTAACATAGCAATCGTAATGCCTCCCATGTGTATGAGTTTTGTGAACAATTAATAAGTCCAAGTCTTTGATTTTATGTGGCAAAGACTTAGTTATTGTTGTGATATCTTGTGGGAAGGTAATTGTGTGGCCACTATATTTGTATTGTCCACCATGAGCATGGGTAACTTGCAATATTGGATTGACACATGCAATTAACATCTCTTCAACTTGAGTGAGAATGCGTAAAACATGTGGTTCACCTGGGTCCATATTATTACTCGAAGAGAATCAACGTATGCCTTTCTCTGAGCTGCATCTTCTACATGTATGATTGTTATTTAATGAACAAAGATGCATACCAAGATACCGTTCCCTACATATAAAACATGTGTGTAGGTTTGACAATGCATCTATTCTTTGGCTAAATTTTTTAGATGCATCCATAAAGTTGGTGGACTAGCTCATTCCTGTGTTGTTAATTGATTCAGTGGGAATATTTGTAGTTGTAGAAGCTTGTGTGTGGTCAGGTAATGGTTGATCTGGTGTTTCTAGTAAGCGTTGGGTTCGCTGCATGCTATGACAAATACTTATTTCTTCTCTATGACGAGCATAATACAAGTGACTTCTCTTACGAGATTCCAGGGATTTGGTTTTACTCTTGGTTGTTTGGATTTCTAATTCTTCCATAGTGGAGTCTATCATCTAGAATATAAACGAAAGATAAAATAAATATAAATGAAGAAAATGTGTATATTGCAACAGCACTAAAATGTGAAAATTACAAAAGCCATTTTGCCTAACATATATTTTAGATCAATATGATAAAAATGAAAACATATGTATGTATTAAAGAAATATGTTGAAGTGTGAATGTTGCAGTTGTAAAAAGTACATGTGCATTCTACTTTTTATTTACAGTAAACATATAGAACAAGTTTTGAAGGGATCCTGAAACGCTGTACAAGGCAAATTCTCAATCGTATAGTGATTGGGGCATAAAAGAACACAAGCAAGTAGGGGAAAACAGACAAGAGTGGACAATTGCAATCTTGTGTTAGTTTACTTTTCATAAACATTGCGCATGTCGACAATTTCATTTAACAAAAGATTGCTTTCATTTGCGAAATCAATTGTGCCAACTTCTAAGAATGTTGATTTCAACCGTGATTCATTATTGTAGGTTTCATTTCTACTTGTCAGAGTGAAGAGAAATTGTTTGCATAGTACATTGTGAATGACCTCTTCACTATTTTCCATAGCATCTTGTTTGAACTGCAGCATGTATAGTTCCTTCGCAGGCATGCCAATGAGTTTAATTGCTTCTTCTTCAAAAGCAATTTCCCATAGAGTGCTTGTGTGATCTTGAAGTTTAATTTGAAGAACATATCGATAATCACAATCTTCAAAGGTAGCTTCACACTTTGAACAAAACCATTTTCCATCATCACTTTGTAGAGCTCTTTTCTTACATTGTTTCCCATCAGTCTTAATGGGGCAAGCTGGATAACAAAATGAATTCGATTTGATAAATACTATTGTTGCTTTTACAATGCGAGGGGTTTTGTTGTATCCAAAGACTCTTCTATGATGTTGGAAATGGTCTTTCGTGCAAGATGTAGGGGTGCATCTAGAAGGTTTATTATGGATGTGAGAACACCATTCCCATCTTGCGCAAACCAAGCCTGTAGTTGTGATGTTTCTTCAATTTCAGGGTTAATAAACAACTGGGTGGTAACTAAAGTGCTCACAACCTTACCATTATATTTCATAATACGACCATTTTTAACAGCAAGCACGAGCGACTTTTGTGCATGGTACAGTTCTTGGAGTTGTGCACCTTCCTTTTGAGTCGCCCGTCCCCACAACGTCACATTTGTAGTGAAGGTAGACATGTCTAGCAACTTGAGGATCCTCCTAAGAACCTTTGTGCCATCTCTTCTTCTTATTGTAGAGGTAGGGTCCACACATATAACAACTCCTACTACATCAATTAAAGAATTGTTATTTGCATTCAAGATCTCATTAATGGGTGTGAAACAAAACTGATGCATTGGAATTAAGCTGTCATCATCAGTAAGAGTGACCCTTGAATCATCCATCAAAGTGATTTCCATTTGACTATTCAACTTATTGTAAAACTTATTAGCAGCTTTGATGGTCCCGCCAGAGATTGTATATACAGACCCAATGTGAACATTTCTGTAATGGAGGTCTGCAAGTTCATTAAAGCAAGTGACACGCACTTCAGTGTTCTCACTATCTACAATATCAAAGCTAAAAACTTGCCCAGTCCCTTTCTTTGTGTCGAATTGGTGGATCTCTTTTTTCATAGTTACACGACCTTTTATTGTCCACCTTGTCTGAAATGGATTCAAACTTTTAATAGGAGTGATAGTTGAGGTATCACTTTTCTTGCGCAGCGATGCATGTATCCCAAACATCATTTTTTTTGGGGTTGGTTGCATGGATGTGCCACTCTCACCAATATTTGTGCATGAATTAGATGAAATCCCTACTGTTTCATGTATAGGTTGCTTTGGTTCTTTAAAGAGGAAGGTGGGATCCCCAATGACATCATGTTGTGTGCATGCAATCTCCAATTTAGAGATTACAATAAACCTATATGTAAATAAAGCAAAATGCACTTTTAGTAATGCATAGTAACAAATAGAGATGGACATGTTCAATTTGAGAACAATATTGGAGTGGTTGGCTCACCTTGAGTTACAAATAGCAGGGCACGTGTATCCTATGAGTTGTACGATAGAACCCTTTTGAATAAGCTCTGAAGTAAAAAAATGGTTATACTTTCTTGGCAAGATTAATTTTTGAAGATGCAATCCATCAGACAAATCTAATTTGTATCTAATGGTTGATTCGTCGCCATGGCCAAATGTTGAAATATTGAAGACTTGGAGATGTGGGTAGATGTCTTTGGTGCCAGTGTTTATCAATGTGATTGCATTTTGTGTCAAAGAGATAGACATAGCTAAAAGGAGGTGAAGTAGCCCTATAAAACCCAATGAGTTGATAAGTATGGTATGGTTTATAAGTAAAAATATACGAATTGAAAGTTGGATTCTTTTTATAAGAGCGTGAAGCAAAACAGAGCATGTAATTTTCCTTATATATTAAATGGAGTAAGTATTAAAAAAAGGAGATATGTGCACCATAAAGGTTCCTTGGTTTTATTATCCTTGCCAGAAAGAATGCTTAAATATGTGTAGAAGCATCAAATACAGTTTATAGAGTGAAGGTGATTGAAGATAACTGAGAGAAGGAAAACAAACCTGTAGGTAATGACTGTATTGTAGTTTGTACAAGGATTTATTTGGCTGAAAACAAATTTGATCTTGTGGATTGAAAGGAAGCACAAAAAGTTAGTTAGCGCAAGTCATTGACAGAACAAACAAATGGTTTAGTTAATTATTGTTTTGGTGCAGGGTAGACAGTCAAAATATTTTTTTTTAAGGAAAGACGAGTTTCAATGCTAAGCAATTGACATTCTACTAGTTAAAAAGTCTGAAATTTGAAATGAATAATGGGTTTATCTAAATTTTATTGTAATGGAAATGCTAAGTAATTGACATTACGTTAGCTAAAAAGTCTGAAATTTGAAATAAATAATGGGTTTATCTAAATTTGATTGTAATGGAAATAAGGGTTAGCAAATTCAATAAGCCATTGGAAACTTATACGTGTAAGGGTGTCAAATATTGATAGACAAATTAGATGTATACATTTTAATAGAGAACTCCAACATGTTTTATTTGTGTGTATGTATTAAGAGAGGGAAAAAGACACATGCATACCTACAATAAAAGAAAGTAGTTGTTTGTTTTGTTTCTACTTGTATTAGAAATAATGAGAACGTGTAAATGAGTTTTTTTTTGGAGAACTAGTTGTAGAAATGAAACATTGTTGGCACTTGACGACATTAAGTGTAAAAACGAAGAATAGAAGGAAAGTATCAATAATTTCCACCTAAAAGGCTACAAGTGCAAATCAAACGTATGCATAGTCAATAAAGGACATAATTATATTAGAATATCACATACAATTTACATAGATATGGATTAGATACAAAATACATAGTAGCGAAGGACTTTTGCAATGCAACTCTAGTGCAAGGAAAACAACCATGTTTGTAACACAAGGAAAATAGCATTTATTGTAGGAACTTCCACCAAAAACTACAAAATATACATAGTTGGTAGTACTCGTATACATAGTACAAAAGTAGATGACATGCACATATGTGAAACAAAATTATTTCCAAACATTGTTCACATAGTTTAGAAATGCAAGTTGGATGTACGGAGCGCCACCCTGTCTGTAGTGAGCATCAACGTGCATTTGCGCAGGAAAGTGCAAAATGAAGCCAATGTGTCACAAGTTCTATGGAAGTCTTCGAGTGTTGTTTCCATTGAAAGTATCTCATCCTCTTGCACATTATGTATATATGGAACAAGTTGTTGCATTTTTTGCACGATATCAAAGCATTTGATGGTGATACCACATGCAAACCTTTGAATGACCCTTGGAGGAGGTCCACCCCAATTGGTAGAGGGAGGTGAGCCAAGTGGAGTGTAGGATGCGCTGTCACTACTAGATATCTCGATGATCTCATTAGGTTGACGAGGGTTTGCCATTCCTGAATTAAATAAATTTGAGATTGTACCTAGTGTTAACTAATAGCAATACGTAAAAAAACATTCCAAAGAAACATACAATAAAGCCTATCTTACATTTAATTAATTCCAGATACATTTAATAATGAGTAAAAATAAATAAGCCATTATATAACTCTAAATATTAACACTTATAAAATAGTTAACATATGGAAAAAATGTATAAGAACATAAGAATTTCTTTGTGAAGATCTATTGGAATATTTGACAAAATTAAAGACAAAGGAATTTTCCATTATAAAGCTCTCTCCTAGATGTAACATACTTCCATGAACTTCAAATAGCTTTCTCCTAGATATAGGTAACGTTAGTTTCAAATTTCAAAAATTAAATTTTATTTTCATATTCATTAAAGGAAGATTTATGAGTTAAATATATGCTCCCTCTTAATGTTAATTCCAAAATATAAAGATTAAAGATTATTTTCTTATTAATGGTGGTTTAGTAAAAAATCAAGTTATAATTTTAGTTGTATCTTCCTTTATAATGTTATCATCCACTATATAAAGAAAAGCATGCCCCTCATTGAGAACAACTTACCTAAAATTTAAACATATACTCCATATAATTAACTATAAAATCCTATTGGTTAATAATTTAAAAACAAAGATTATATATCTATCTAATCCAAAACAAAAAATCTTTGAAATTTTCTTATAATTTAAATATATAATTTTTCATGATATCTGTTTCATTATTTTTAGAATTCATATCTAAAAATCCAAATCATTTATAACTATTTATCAAACTCATATGTATCAAAATTCTAATTAACTATAATTTAAAAACAAAGATTATATATCTATCTAATCTTAAAAAAAATCTTTGAAGTTTTCTTATAATAGAAATCCAAATTATTTATAACTATTTATCAAAACTCATATGTGTCAAAATTCTAATTAAATATCATTATTTTATTTATAGAATTTTTACATTTATTTAACACTTTACCTAAATAGTTACTAAACTTTGTACATTACAACCCTAGAAAATTTTAAATAGACATAACTCATTAATCAACAAAAGAGAACACCTACATGGAATTTGTTCAGTGTTTAAATTTGAAGAACCCCTCCTTGGGTTTGCCCTATTTCTTGGTGGAGGGGAAATGTAACTAATGTAGTGGATTTATTAGGGAGTTTTCTAATTTCAGAAAATGGGGCTTTTATTTATTTAGAGGGTGTAGGTGAAATAAATCCTATACAAAAGGTTGTATAAAAAATAAATAAAAAATAAAAAAAATTAATTATATTAAGAGGTTGTATAAAAAAATAAAAAATAAGTATAATACAAATTTATTTTATATAAAAAATATAAAACATATATTAATATTTGAAATTATGTAAATTAAAAACTAAAAAGTTGAGTAATAAAAAATAAATTAAGTATAAAATAAATTTTTAAATAAAAATAAAGTAAACAATGTAGATAAAATAAAATAATTCTTAAATACAAATTAAATTTATGTGTTCCAAAGGAAATTAAAATAATTCTTAAGTGAATAAAATAACTCTATTTTAAGATAGATGTATATATTTTAATGGAAATTACCTAATTTTTCAATACATCTATCATGAGTCATTTAGTAAAACTAAATATGGAAGGTTACATGTTAAATCCTTACTATCCTCATAATATGCTTATGTTACATTAATTAATGCATTTAGTAATATCTTAAGTACTTTATTTCTATAATTTAAAAAGACATGTTTATTATATATCATTCCATGATTAAATTAAAAATTAGTTGTATAATTATATTAAATACTTAATTTGAAAATCTAATATATATTAAGTATATATAAATAAATATTATGTTTAATTACTTATTTGTCTATTTTTTCATCCTATACGAACCTACCGACCTTTTCATTTATTTCTAATTTTTCTAACTCAGATGGAAAGAGTACAAAAAACAATCATCTTTATGCCGCCTGCTATAACAATAGAGATGATCAATAATCTACAAAATTAAATACAATTCTCCAAACCTTCCAAAATGACACCGACCATTGAAAAGTTAAATCCTAATAGTTTACTTCATAAAAAACAAACTATTACAATATCAAAAACAAACTATTAGAATAAGAAAGACCGTGCATAATACAGGCAGAAATGAAGAATGAGACTTTAGGAGATTATTTTTTATAAACTACAAAATACAAATATAAAGATAATAGCCAGAATCTTGCTATGTTTTATCAAAAATTGGGATAGTTAATTCTAAATTGTATCAATTAGATACTTGTGCTAACATCTTAGAAGCACCCCAAAATCTCAATTGTAAATCAATTAAACAGTATTATTAAAATCTAGCAAATCCAAAACACTCATAAAAGCCTAATATAAAATCTTCATAGTAGCATAATGCCTGCAAAAGCCTATCCCTATTTATTCTGCAACAACATTCTAGTATCCTATCTATCCTGCAAGGGAATTCCACATGTGTTCGCTCAATCCTCCACGGGCATTCCACATGAGTTCACTCAATCCTCCAAGGGCATGTATCAACCAATACACCAATAAAATAGTGTCAAAAATCAAAATTACATTATCTCATAACAATTGACCTTTCACTAGTTAATATAATTTACACACTAAATGTTGTTGAGTTATATCACAAGAAGTCTTTTAAACAAGTTCTAAACTCCAATAAAGTTTTTAAAATTCCAAATTGATATTTTCATTCCTACTTGTATAGGAGAAATATTTATGGGTTATACCTTAAAACTTGTAGATAAAAAAAATGGTTATGCCAGTTAAACCTTTGGTGCCTGTGGATCATATATGAATATAGACTGAGTATTCCAGCAACACTGCTTTTTTAGTTGGAACCTAAAAATGTTGCAGCTTATGTTCTTCTTTAAAACATCTATGCAGAAGCGGGCAGGTGTGGTGAGGTTCAAATGGTAAGGAGATTGATGAAAGAGGAATTAAAAAGATACCTGGATTTAGTTGGATTGAAGACCGTAAAATGGTACATGCTTTTTGTGTAAGAGACAGATCACACCACAAACATGGGAGAGCTATGCAAAATTGGAGAAATTGGCTTGGCAAATGAAGGCAGCAGGGTATTTCTAGATTCAAGACTTTTACTTAATGCTATGGAATAGAAGAAAAAAGAATCATTTATCTGCCACCATAGTGAAAAGTTAGAAATTGCATTTGGTTTATTAAACATGGCCCCAGGTACAACTATTAGAGTTGTTAAGAACCTTCGAGTATATTCTGATTTTCACACTGCATCTAAATTCATCTCCAAGATTGTTGCAAGAGAAATTGTTCTGAGAGATGCGAACCATTTCCATCATTTTAAACAGTGACAATATTCTTTTGGATAATATTAGTAATGCTAAATGAAACAATCTGAAAAATAGGCTTGCACTATAATAATGTGCATCGTATCAGATATCCCAGTAATAACGAAGGGACATCCATCAAAGCATAACAACAGGGAATTTTTTGTCATAACATAAATTGAACATCCTAACCATAAACTGAACTATGCCTAAGACTCTTGAATGACTCATTACCTACCAAGAGATATAAACCATGTGTAAAAGGGCGAACAAAAGCTGACCTAACAAAAGCACAACCCAAAAACCCTATAAACTTTCAACCCAATAGCACTACAAACACTTGCCCACTCTACAAACAAAAATTTTGCCAGTCTCTAAACCCTACAAGACTTTATACATGGATTAAGCCCCACAAAAGAGAGACCTAAAGCTCCTACTTTAAGCATCAAACTCCATTACAACCGATTGATCAGAACATCTAATCTGCAGCTCAAAACCTCAACTTTTTTCCACTGAAGCAATTAAACAATTCCCAAAACCGTCACAACCATAAAATCGAAAAACAATCTTCCAGAGCCTGAGAAAGCGAAGAAAATAAAGCAAATAAGGTATCCACCGTAATTAAAATAGACCCAGACAAGATATTAATATTAAAGCAAGATAATGTGTTGCTTAACATGATCTTCCCAAAGAAGAATATAACATTTCACAATACAGTTTGGAAAGCGGAGGCTAAAAGCAAGCTACTGGACCCCCAAGCTCTTAGAATAAATCAAAGATCATATTAATTCCCAAGTTTCTATTTTCAGTGGTACAATAAGTGCAAGATTATCAACAGATGCAACAGCTATGCATAGCCTGGTGGGAGATGCATTATCACTTGTTCAAAATATAGCAACCATCATTGTTGGAATTGTCATATCTTTTATAGCCAACTGGCAGCTAGCACTGTTGATACTGGCTATAATACCTCTTCTAGGTTTTCAAGGCTATATGCAAATGAAGTTTATGCAGGGTTTCACTGCTGATGCAAAGGTGTGAATCCCGATCTTAAAACTTCTTGTTTGGTTTCCCTTCCTAGTTTTTCTTTATTGCTTGTATGGCTCAAAAATTATTATTGAGATATTTCCTTTTCACTCTTTTTTGTATTCAACTTGACGATAGATTGAGAAAGAACATATGAAGAATAATAAACATAATACAGAACTGTATCTGAAATATGAAAAATTTGTTATGTACATGTCTGTAAACTGGTCATAAATCTTTTGTTGAATAGAAAACTACCACTTGAATTTGGAAAAAATGTGAAATTTAGATAAGAAAAACTGAAATCCATTGTAATACATTTATGCCGCTTCAGAAATAACTTGCCAAGAATTTTGTTGCTTATCTTTTGAGAATAAGCTACAACTGAATCTAAAGATCTGAAATATGAATTAACATTTGAAAATGTGTTTTCTTTGTGTGTTAAGAGGAGCTACCATCCAGAAATTTAGTGTGGATGAACTTGGAGTGGAATATCCATATGGTTTGGAGATCAAAAAAGAACATCACAAATCTTATTATGAGTTCTAGGGTCTCCAGAACAAAAGCTAGATAGGTTACCACATAAACCATTGAGAAAGTAGGATCATTAGGAATTGTGGTTGCTGAAACAGGGTAGATAAAGGAGCTTGGTGGTGTGGGAGATTATAATAGCACTGAAAGAAATATGGCTGGTGATTCAAGGCAACAGAAGAAGTTTGGAGGTGTGGGAGATAATAATAGTGGCAAAGGAACTATGATTGATGAAACAGGGCAGCAGAAGCAGCTTGGAGGTATGAAGTATAATAAATCCCATTCTAATCAATACGCACCTCCTAGAACCCTACGTTGGCTGCCATCTAAAAGAGCTCTTCTTAAATGCCACCTACAATTTATGGCATGAGACCACGTTTCTTGGGGGAATTCTATCAAACAGATCACGTGTCCTTTGCATGCTACCCCATCACACATAGATATCTACAAGGTAAAAAAATATATATAGAAAATAAATCCACTCTTCGATTATGCGGGGGGATGAATGGACATATCATGGGGAAGAGCTCCCATTTTGGCACAGGCTGGGAGGACACTAGCGGAGGTAGCGTAAAAGGGTAGAAGAAGCAATTAGCTGAGTGTGATTTGTCTGCGTGTATGTGGGTGTGGCATATGAATTTTCATCTTCTTTACAACTACTTTATTGCTAGAGGGTATGGAGATTTGGGTACAAGAGTCAGCAGAATATAGAAATATATTTATCTCAGCCTGTGATTTAAGAATCGTCAATGTGAAGAAATACCAAAAACAAAGCAAACCCATCATCAATTAGTAGCAGTTGTGTCATCTATTAACAATAATACAGAAAACCCGGCAGAGGAAAGGAAAAACTTACAGATTGAGTAGCTATATCTCTGTAAATCCAAAGCACAGTTGATCTAAAGTGCTATATCTCTGCAACACAACAGCATAGTCTATTTATAAGTAAAGGTTGATCAAGTAATTAATTTGCACGGTAGAGTGTTTGGATGGTGGCATATTTGTAGTGTTTTTACATTTAATGAGGGCATGATGATACAATCTTTCTCCTCCTACATACGTAAATGTTGTTCCCCATTATTATATGAAACAATGAGTACTACATTTAAATCCCCTACCATCTATGTTCAGGCTCTTTCTCCAGCTGTGACCATCATCTCTTCAGATTTCTAGACAGTTGGAAGAGGTATAGATTTCTAGAGCCATTAATGAAGCACTGGCATTAAGCAAATCCCTTGTTCACCCCTAACAAATAACACAAAATGCTTATATTCATAGCCCACAATCATAGCGCTCTAGCATTCATTAAACAGTGGAGTGTGATTGCCGTGTCCTGAGTTTTCTTCAAAATAGTTTGTAGAATGCATATCCTGTAAAATGGTTTCCCAGACCGTCAAATGGTTCGACACAATGGTTTGCAGGTGTGTCAGATGGTTTGCAGGCATGTGAGACAGGTTTTCCATTGCCTTGTAGACTGCAAGTTCACAATAAAAGCCTATCGACTAATAACTTTGTAAAAAAAAAATTATTTATTTTAAGTTGGCATTTAATATTATTCTAATATGATGTTTAATTCTTATTTTCAATATATTTCAACTTCAATACTATTTTGATTGATGAGATTATTAATTATTTTAATATTATTATGATCGACACAATTATTAATTATGATTTTAATATTATTATAATTGACAAGATTATTAATTTTGATTTGACAAATTATTATCCTAGAAGCACCATCAAGATTCAAATCTGTGAGTATTCATTGCAATGTCATTAAATTCTCACTATTTTTATTATTAGTGAATGTCTCATTCTACTTGTTCTACCTCCTCCAATGTGTGATATATTAAGCTTTAGATAAAAATAATAATGCTAAAATACAAAGACATTGATAAAAAAAATTAGATTAAATTAAGTGGTGGAAGAGGGGACATAAAGTCAAAGTACTTGAATCGACAATCAACCTTGCCTATCAAGTTTTTTTGGTAATAGATATTCAATACAAACTCCTTAGAATTTTAATTGTATTTTTGGCCAAAATGAACAAATATGGTCATACAACCATCAAATTCAACACCTCAAGGCACTCACAAATCTAGAAGTGCGAGAACTAACATGTGGTGAGGTTAGTTCTCATATGGTTAGCTACAAAATTATATGTTGGTAAAAGGTGTCTAAACCTTATATTCCTAATGTTCATTTTAATAGTTTTGTATGCACTTGCTATTTCATCTTCTAGCATGATTTTATTTTCTTATAGGAGAGTGATGTCTCATTTGGAGGATGTCTAGATATCATCTTTTGTGAGTTTTTGGCCTCACGTGAGGAAGTAGGCATCCCACATTGAGGTGGCATTGTTTGGGCATGTGCTAGCATCTTGTGGTGTATGTAAGATCATCATGATGAGAGTTACATATAATATATAATATGACACATGTAAGAGGGAGGTTACAAAGAATATTGAAAAACATTATGACAATAGATACATGACGTATGTCATATGCATATTTCTAAAGGAATTAAATGCCAAAATTCAGGTGCCCAAGTTGGTGGGTTGGATATGGCAAGTGCATGACACCTTATGACATGACTATTTTTAGCTTATTGGACCTATCATGGAATAAGGGACCATAGCTGACTATTTCTTTATTTGGGATATGAGGACAAGAGAGCAAAAGGCAAGAAACGATGAAACCTTTAGAAAATCCCTAAATGTGATCTGCTACCATGAATTCTTTAAAGCTACAACCTCAAATCTGTTATCTTCCTTCCGCTGCCATAGGGGTGAAATCACGGAGCTATGTCTCACTTTTGGCAAGAGGAAATTTTTGGAGTGGTCAGGCTAAATTCACTTGCACACCTTCGAGCGAAGTAAAACCTTAGATTGAAGGTACCTTCAAGCAAAGGTATGCAACTAAACACCTTCACTAGAAGGTGGACTTTCACTAGAAGGTAGTTTCCATAAAATAATGTTTTTTTGCTATAAAATACCTTTTCTGCATGGTGACCTTCTAGCGAAGGTACCTTCGCTCAAAGGTGCCAAAAATGAAAAAATTTGCATCTACATCAAAATCTCCTCAAAATTTTCAATTTCAAACCCTAGGTTGAACCTGCTGGTGCAGGGGCACCATTAAAGATGTTTCGTCCATTCAAGATTTTAAGATCTAGGCTTTAGAATTAAGAGTTTTTGTATTTGATTAAGATCATTAAGACCATTTGGGGATGTAATAGGTCATTTGTGGTAACATTAGGTGTCTACTGGGGTAGATAATTTGACATTTGCAAAAATGATATTTTTGACAAAGTTGTCAAATAATAAATTGTGAAGTTGCTTTTAAGGGGATATGAACGGTCACAAGACTTTAGGAGTTAGTTTTGGAAGTTGTAGTAGTTATTTTGGATTGAAAACAATATAATATGTTGTAAAATCTTGAATGGAGATTGATTTTCTGATTTTGGAAACAAACTAAATAAGAATATCCCTGATTTTTGTGATTTTTCTATATTTTTCTCTTCTTAACTGAGACTGTACGGCCCATATAGTGAACTTGTGCATCTAATTCCTTGGAATAGTGTTTTATATTTATTTAATCTTACTTTGATCTTGTTTCTAGGGCTTGGCAATCAATTTTGAGTATTTGTTAGGAGGCTTTTCTCATACCAGCTTGAACAGGGCATTTTTTGTGTTTTGAAGGACTCAAGATGAAATAAACCCATTCCACCTACTATCAATGATGTTCCTCAGTTGAATGGGTGTGTACTAAATGTTCTTTGAATGTGTATGAAGTTTGGGAGTGTAGGGGAGGTCTAGAAGTGAAGTGGATGTGAAGCCCTATGAGAAGTTTTTGAGTTTTCCATACAAAAAGAGAGGTTTTAGAAGGTGAAATTGAGAATTTGTCTTGGGCAGTATGATTTCAAGTTGAATTAAGCTTTTTCAGGCTATTTCAAACTTGTTTGAGCAATTGATAGGTTGTGGGTTGCTTGGGAAGTGCTATTTTCAATAAACCCCTAGGGTTTAGGCTAAAAAGGAGGGTATTATGATTCACTCATTGTACGGTGGTATGTCTAAGTTTTGATTGTGGATTCTAAATTTTTTCCACATTACAATTGCTTTCCCAAGAGTTGGTAGAGATTTGATAAGTCTAGATAGTGGTCCCTTTGTAAAAGAGGGCTAATTTGAGCCTTAAAAAGTGAGAAAATCTAGTTTAGAGCAATTTGTTGCAAAAGAGTTGTTGGTGATTGTTTGATATGATGAATGACTTTGCAATGGGTCCTTGAATTTGATAAGGTTTTGAACTGAAAGAAGGTGGTTGAGAACATATACCCGATTTAGTGGGTTTGGAGTGTACAAGGAGATAAAGTGAACTTGCTAAATGAAGAGGTTTTGGTGAAATTGTGAACTGACCATTGTTGTTCTAGTTTGGAATTGTGTGTTTGTGTGTTGCAGGCCTCCCCCTACTGCATCACCTGCACATGAACTTAACTTAACAAGATATTTTACAACATTGTAGCCCTCGAAACAAGCTTTCTAACAAGTATAATTTTGATATGTTTTCATTTTATCATGTATTTAATTTTTTTTACTGAACATAGGTTTTTCTCCGAACATCAAGCTCTTCATTCTGTAGAGGTTGAAAAATAGTAAAACATTGCAAAAAAAAATCAAAAAATATCCTTTCCCTCCGTATTGATATTCTTGTTTCACCAAAACAAAAAAAAAAATGGATTTTGGCATATACACAAGAAGTTATGTTGGATGACACACACATATGTCCAAATTATAGTTATAGTGACTTCAAAAATCAATTAAAAAAATATGTAACGAAAAATTATGAAAAAGCTATTTGTTCCCTCCATATTGATGTTGAGAATCTATATTTCAAAATTAGAATTTTATCCTTTATAGAAAAAAGTTATGTTGGATGACACAAATGTTACTTTTTGTAAATGTTGTTTTTCTGTTCAAAACTAGTTATTAAAGGAGATGTTGAAAGATTCATGATTTATTTTAGAAAAATTTAAAAAATATATATTTAGAATATACACAAAATTGTCACAAATCACTAGTTCGCATCATCTTCAAATTCTTAATAGTTTAGCTGGTATAGGTATCAAAAGATGAAGATTTGGTTAAAAATATTGATGCAAATGTCCATCTTAGGGAAAAAGTGAGACACAGTATTATGGGATCACCCATAGAAAATAGGGACAAATATTCAAAACATAATAAGATCCTGGTGGTTGGAGCCCACAGGGGTGTGAAAATTAAGATTAAGCATGAAAAAGAAAGCAAGGGAGTATGGGATTTCAAAAAGTACAAGTCTAAAAACACTATTTAGAAGGATTCACATGTTGATTAAATTGCATGAGTTATCATTTGCTACCTTTGTGGAGACACAGTCACCAAATGTTGCATTCCTCAACGCATCCCAATCATGCTAGGAAGCCCTTATCACCTTGCATAGAAACCATACAACAAAAAACCAAGACATCCCATTAAGAACACACAAAGCACAAAGTCCTTTGAAACCCCAACCCCATAAAACACAAGTAAATTAGTTCTATTTAAACTCCATGATGATATTATTGAAGTTATTTATGACTACAAAGTTAAAACCATTATTATTTTTTTCCTCAAAGGAGTCCCTTTTAAACAAGACCTTTTTAAATAGACCTATAATAATTGGGAATCAAAGAGATGGATTATAAAAATATTAAGGGTTTGGGTAGAGGATACATATCTTGTATGTTTGTTGATCTAGACCATGCTCGAGCTTCCTTGCACTATGACACATGGATTATCTATGGACAGATCTACTATGTCCAAGCTTGGGATCTTGACTTCCACCCAGAAGGAATTTCCAAATCCAAATACCCTATGTGGGTAGAATTCTCATTCCTTAACTTGGATTTTTGTCCCTTTTTGCAAGATATTGCCTCTCATCTGGGTAGTCCTGTGGTGTAAACAACATAGTGACAAATGATCAAGTTCACATGTACAACCAAGAGCTTGTGTAGAGATGGACCTTACTCATCCCCTTCCCGCACCATCAAATTGGTTAGGCCTGGGTTTGAATTTGAGTAATGAATCACATATCTCAATAAACACATTGCTTGTTTTTATTATCATCATAAAGCACACCTCATTTGAGGTTGCCCTATTCATAAACCACATTTGCAACAAGCACCTCCAAGTAATTTTGATCGCGCTTCTACCAATCTCGCTAAAGGTGATCTGAAATCTACTTTCATTACCCCTCCCACCCATAAATAGACCATATCCACATCCCACCCACCCCTTACACAATCCATGCCATCATCCTCACCTCACCCCTTATCCCCATCTAGTTACAAGTCATTCAAAGATGTGTCAAAAGACATAAATAGAGTTGTTAAAAGGCGTAAAGAGTCTCTAATTTTATCCAAAAATAGTCCTACTGAACCAATCAACCCAACTCAACCAAAAATTCACGTGCAATCTCGAGCCAGATCTCCCTCTTGGGAATGACTTTATGTAGACAATGTAATGGATACTCAAACCTACACCTTAGAGAATTAATTTATTTCATTGATGACGGATGAGGAAACTCTTCCTAATTCTCCACAATGTATTTTCATATTCAATCTTGGAATGTTATAGGTTTAACCATCCCCACTCAGAAGTACCATGTCAAGCACTCAACTCAAAATAATCAAACTAATGTGATCATGCTTCAGGAGGTGAAAGTAAATGTAATGTAATTGGATGCCATTCTTGCCTCTATTTGGTAAGAGGCCTTTTTCTTTCACACAAATCATATTGAGGGAAGTGGCGGGGCTATCTTAGGCTTTGCTCCATGGCTCACAAAACATGTTGTGGCTTTTATATTTGATCCTTATAATTATTGTGTTTGGTCTACTATTCTTTTTCAAGGCACCCTATATGGATTTTGCTCTATTTTTGCACTTAACTCCCCCTTTGAGAGAACCCAGTTGTAGGAATGGCATCATCTTTATCTCCCTACTACTAAGTGGGTTTTAGGGGGTGAATTCAACAAGATTGAACACCCATTTGACCATAGCTATGACAACTCTTCTCTCCTATTCATGTTGAATTTAAAGCTTGGACTTTAGCTCAAAAATCTGTGAGAGTTTATGATCCTCTCATGTGTAAAGTTAACACTCAAATACTGCATTGGTTTACTTGGAATAATTGTCATGAGGGCCCTTTGATGAAAATAAGTCATTTGGATCAATTTTATATCTCACCTATCTATCACATTCTCTTATTATGATTGATGAGATTTAATTATTTTAATATTATTATGATTGACAAGATTATTAATTATGATTTTAATATTATTATAACTAACAAGATTATTAATTTTGATTTGACTGATTATTATCCTAGAAGCACCTATTAAGATTCAAATCCATGAGTATTCATTGCAATGTCATTAAATTCTCAATATGTTTATTTAATAGTGAATGTCTCATTCTACTTGTTCTACCTCCTCCAATGTGCAATATATTAAGCTTTAGATAAAAATAATAATGCTAAAATACAAAGACATTGATAAAAAATAGATTAAATTAAGTGGTGGAAGAGGGGACATAAAGTCAAAGTACTTGAAGTGACAATCAACTTTACCTATCAAGATTTTTTTGGTAATAGTTATTTAATATAGACTTCTTAGAATTTTGGTTGTGTTTTTGGCCAAAATGAATAAATATGGTCATGTGACCATCAAATTCAACACCTTGAGGAACTCACAAATCTAGAAGTGCAAGAACTAACTTGTGGTGAGGTTAGTTCTCATATGCTTAACTACAAAATATATATGTTAGGAAAAGGTGTATAAACCTCGTATTCATAATGTTCATTTTAATAGTTTTGTATGCACTTGCTTTTTCATCTTCTAGTGATTTTATTTTCTTATGGGAGAGTGATGTCCCATTTGGATGATGTCTAGATTTCATCTTTTGTGAGTTTTTGGCCTCACATGAGGAAGTAGGCATCCCACATTCAGGTGGCATGGTTTGTCCATGTGTTAGCATCTTGTGGTGTATGTAAGGTCATCGTGATGGGAGTTACATATAATATATTATATGGCACATGTAAGATCATGTAAGAGGGAAGTTACAAAGAATCTTGACCAGCATTATGACAATAGATACATGGCATATGTCATATGCATATTTATAAAGGAAGTAAATGCCAAAATTTGGGTGTTGGTGGGTTGGATATGGAAAGAGTATGACACCTTATGACATGACTATTTTTAGCCTATTGGACCTATCATGGAATAAGGGACCATAGCTAACTATTTATTTATTTGGAATATGAGGACAAGAGAGTGAAAGGAAAGAAACATTGAAACCTTTATAAAAACCTTAGACATGATTTGATACCATGAATTTTTTAAAGGTACAACCTCAAATCTATTATGTTCCTTCCATTTCCAGAGACAATAGGGACAAATATTTAAAACTTAATTAGATTCTAGTAGTTGGATCCCATAGGGGCTTGAAATCAAGGTTAAGCATGAAAAAGAAAGCAAGGGAGTGTGGGCTTTCGAAAAGTGACAAGTCTAAAAACACTATTCGAAAGGATTCAAATGTTGATTAAATGGAATTTGAGCTGACATTTGCTACCTTTGTGGATACACAGTCACCAAATGATGCATTACTCAATGCAACCCAATCATGCTAGGAAGCCCTTATCACCTTGCACAGAAACCCTACAACAAACAACCAAGACATCTCAACTAAGAACACACAAAGCACAAAATCCTTTGAAACCCCGACCCCACAAAACACAAGTAAAGTAGTTTCATTTAAACTCCTTGATGATATTATTAAAGTTATTTTTGACTATAAAGCTAAAACCATTATTCTTTCTTTCCTAAAAGGCATCCCTTTTGAAAAAGACCTTTTTAAATGGACACATAACAATTGGGAATCAAAGAGAAGGATTATAGAAAATATTAGGGGGTTGGTTAGAGGATACATATCTTGTATGTTTGTTGATCTAGACCATGATCGAGCTTCCTTATACTATGACACATGGATTATCTACGGGCATATCTACTATGTCCAAGCTTAGGATCTTGACTTCCATTCGAAAGAAATTTCCAAATCCAAATACCCTATGTGGGTAGAATTCCCATTCCTTAACTTGTCTTTTTGTCCGTTTTTGCAAGATATTGCCTCTCAACTGGGTAGAATCCTATGGTGTAAACAACATAGTAACAAATGAGAAAGTTCACATGTACAACCAAGAGCTTGTGTAGATATGGAGCTTACTTAGTCCCTTCCCGACACCATCAAATTGGTTGGGCCTGGGTTTGAATTTTAGCAATGAATCACATATCTCAATAAACACATTGCTTTTTTTTATTATCGTCGTGAAGGACACCTCATCTGAGCCTACCCTATTCATAAACCATGTTCGCAGCAAGCACCTCCAAGTAATTTTGACCATGCTTCTTCCAATCTTGCTGAAGGTAATATGAAATCTACTATTGCTACCCCTCCCACCCATAAATAGACCACATCTACATCCCACCCACCCCTTACACAGTCCATGCCATCATCCTCACCTCACCTCACCCCTTATCCCTTTCTAGTTTTAAGTCATTCAAAGATGTGTCAAAAGACATAAATAAAGTTGTTAAAAGGAAAAAAGAGTATCTAGTTTTGTCCAAAAAATAGTCCTATTGAACCAATCAACCCAACTCAACCAAATAGTCTTGTGCAATCTCAAGCCAGATCTCCCTCTTGGGAATGACTTTATGTAGACAATGTAATGGATACTCAAACCTACACCTTAGAGAATCAATTTACTGCATTGATGACGGATGAGGAAACTCTTCCCAATTCTCCACAATGTATTGTCACATTCAATCTTGGAATGTTAGGGGTTTAACCATCCCCACTCAAAAGTACCATATCAAGCACTCGATTCAAAACAATCAAACTGATGCGATCATGCTTCAAGAGGTGAAAGTAAATCATGTGATTGGATTCCATTCTTGCCTCTATTTGGCAAGAGGCCCTTTTCTTTCACACAAATCATACTGAGGGAAGTGGTGGGGCTATCTTAGGCTTTGCTCCATGGCTCACTAAACATGTTTTTGGATTCTAGATTTGATCTTTATAATTGTTGTGTTTGGTCTACTATTATTTTTCAAGGCACCCTATATGGATTTTGCTTTATTTATGTGCTTAACTCCCCCTTTGAGAGAACCCAACTTTGGGAATGGCTTCATCTTTATCTCCCTATTGCTAAGTGGGTTTTGGGGGCTAAATTCATCAAGATTGAAGACCCATATAACCATAGTTGGGACAAATCTTCTCTCCTATATCACATTGAATTTGAATCTTGGACTTTAGCTCAAAAATCCTTGAGAGTTTATGATCCTCTCATGGGTAAAGTTAACACTCAAATACCACATTAGTTTATTTGGAGTAATTGTCATGAGGGCTCTTTGATGAAAATAAGTCATTTGGATCAATTTTATATCTCACCTATCTATCACATTCTTCCTTCCCATGTTGGGATTTTGGTTCATCTTGACCTCCTAGCTACTCTTTCTAATCACCTTCCCATCTTTACCAATCTTGCCCTTACCGACTCCCCTTCTCTTCCCAAATATCTTTCTTACAAATTAATTGTATCCCACTTAAAACATCAAGAGTGCATTGATGGAATTTTAGCCATATGGAAAGTTGAACCAAAGCCTGAACACGACATGTGGATCAAGTGATGAGAGAGAACCATTTCCTATTGCACATTATTTCTCCATGTCTTTGGTCAAAGAGCTACTTCCAAACGTTGCAGACTTGGAAAAGATCTCAAAGGGAAACTTAAATATAATCATGCCCAATTGATTTCTGACCCTCTTAATGTTGTTGTCCAACAATCAATGACTAAAATTAAAAATTTAATCTAAAAGTTGGTTTTTTACAAAGGGAAAGGAGCCCAAATTCGAGCTTGTCTTCAATGGATCAAGGATGGGGATAGAGGGTCTAATTTTTTTTGAATTGCAACGTAAATATAAAAGGAGCAAATTTCTAGTATAATATTTGCATACGGTTCCATACATACCAGCCAATCTACTATTTTACAAACCTTCTATGAGCACTATAAAAATATTTTTATTGATGAGTTTGATGGTAATCCCCTTCTTCCCATTATTGAAGAAAGTTTTTTAAGTTGCATCCCTTCCAAAATTGATCTTGAATATAACAATTATCTTGAACGCCTTCTTTCCATTGAAGAGTTAGATGAGGTGATCCCACAAAACTAGTTTACAATTACATTGAGGAAGGAAAATTGCAAAAATGCTCCCAAAACCAAAAAATTGGGTTTTTAGGGGTTCGCTCGAACCCCCTAGTTCAAGCGAACCCCTTTTTTCATGCTAGGTTCACTTGAACCCCATATGGTACTTTTTTAAAAGAAAACAATGGAAATTTTGAAAAAGAAGGGGGGTTCGAGCAAACCCCCCTTCGAGCGAACCCCCCTTCACTCAAAGGGGTCAGGGGGGGTTCGATCGAAGGGGTGTTCGCTTGAACCCCCTTTTTTTCCCTTCTCCCCCTCTTCTACCAAAATTTTGCAAATTTTTCCTTTCAAAGCTTGGGTTGAGGATGAAAATGGAGGAGACTTCACAGACCCAACTGGATGATGGTAGTCCTCAAAACGAGTTATCCATCGAATATAATTTTAATATGTTTTGGTTTATTATTATTTTTTTAGTTTGATTAAACATAGGTTTTTCATCAAAAATCAAGCTCTCCATTCTACACATGTGGAAAAATAGCATATTATCCAAAAAAATGAAAAACATATATGCACTAGATATTGATTTCCCTGATCCAACAAAAAGAAATTGAATTTTTATACATACAAAAAAAGTTGTGTTAGCAAGTAAATCATGTCCAAATTGTAACTAGTTTGACTTCAAAACTTAATTAAGATTTATTTTTTTAATGAAATACTATGAAAACAATTCCATGCACTAGATATCATAGTTACAAATCTAAATTAGAAAAAAATAGAATTTTATCCTTCATAGAAAAAAGTTGCGTTAGCAAGTACACGTTACTCTTTAAAACTGGTGTTTATTGTTAAAAACTAGTTTTCGAAGGAGATGGAAAAAGAAGTGCAATCTAATTCCAAAAGTTTTGAAAAAATATATTTAGAATCTACAGACAAAATGTCACAAATCACTATTTTTCATCATCTTCAAATTTCTCACAGTTTAGCCACTATAGGTGCCCAAAAGTGAAGATTTAGTTAAAAAAATTAGTTCAATGTCTAGTTTGGCCAAAAATTGTAAACCAGTATTGTGGTATCACCCACAAGGCTCTTTATAGCATGGAATTTGAGAAGATTCCTAAAATTGATGGGCTCCCAACTAAATTTTATAGAGCACTTTGGCCCCATATTTGTGAAGACTTCTATTATGTTTACCTTTAAGGTGTAAAAACTAGATTCTTAGGGTCATTCATAAACCAAGTTTTGATTAAGCTCCTGCCTAAAGGAAAAAATGAAGACAATGTGGATCGATGGCAATCTATTACCCTTCTTAATACCTCATACAAAATCATTGCCAAATCCTTCACTCGCTAAATAAAGTATATAACCCAACAAATTGTTTAGCCCGAATAAACTGGTTTTTTAGGAGGCATATTTATTCTGGATAATTTGGTGTTGGCTTGTGAGACTATTGAATGGGCTCAACGATCTGCCCAAGATGCTCTTATTATAAAACTCAATTTTGATAAAGCTTATGATTGCATCCTCTAGCCTTTCATTTTCAATATGTTAAAATGGCTTGGTTTTGGAGCCAACATTTGAGAGAAAATTAAAATGTTTTTTATTGATGCAAATGCTAAAGTAGTTGTCAATGGATCCCTTTCTCCCACATTCCCCTTGCAAAAATCTATCCGGCAAGGTTTCCCCCTTGCTTTTTTCTTATATGTTATTGTTGTTGATGCTCTTGGCTACCTCTTTCAACTTGCTCTCTCTTTGAAACTTATTCATGGTATTTCATTACCTAGTATACTGGTGTGAATTTGCACCCCTAGGAAAATTCCACATTTACATTAACCCCTACCTTAGAGAATTAAATACGATGATGCAATCGATACACACGCCACCTTTCCCTATCCACTTGGCAACTTATTTGTGTGTCGGTGGGGGAATTTCTGTTGGGGACGCTAGCATGACGTGCTTATTTCTTGACAATATTCTTGCCTTTAGAATCCACAAAGGAATTACACTCCTCCATTGGACTCAAAGTGTAATGTTTTCTGCTCCCTTCACTGACTTCAAATGGGATTTTTTCCTCCTTTTTCCTTCAAATTGCTAAAACATTCATTATACTAAGCTTCTTGACAACTTCTTGATCGAATTCACTCTACACACTCACTTTCAACTCCTTCAAGTTGCATCACCACCTCCATTGTAGTTGCAAGCTTCTATTTTGTTGGTTCCTCCTCTTTGTTGTTGTGAAAACGTTGGCTTTGGAGAGCTTGCAAGCTCACTCCTTCCTCCATTTGCCTTGAGAGCATGTGGTTGACAAGGTGATACCCACAATTTTCATTCATCTTTACATTATTGTATTTATATTGTAGCATATTTTTGTTTGAGTACTGCTTTATCATCTTTATCACCTTTCTATATTCTATATTCTATATTCTCTTTATCATCTTTCTATACGATCGTTGCTATCTGGCTACTTGTGGAGGTGGAAACACCAAAGCGGGGGACTGACTAAGGCAGTCCTCTAAACACATCCCCAACATTTTCTTGTTCTTCTGTGTGTAGGTACTTCTCGATTGGAGCTATTCAAAGAATTAAGTTGCATGAAGTTCGATACTATCTTCTCATCCTTCCTTTGTCAATTTGAGCATATCTAGTTAAAGTATTCTTTTTGTACTCTGTTTTTGTAGTTTCTTACATTCTAATATGACATAAAATCTCTTAATCGGGTTGTTAATTGCATTTTTAGTGTTTTTATTTATCTCAAAAGTCCTCTATCTGTATGGACGCTAGTGCCCCACTAAGACACCAACACTCCACGATGGAGTCTATGTCTTGTGTTGTCATCCTCAGGCAGTGAGTTGTCTGAGTTGCAGATTGAACTATGAGAATTGACTTGCTTAACTTCCTAAAATATTCAATTTAGAAAAAGGACAGTAGCAACCAGATTGCTCTTCCTTTTTGACCTTAACCACTTGAACTTTTCAAATCACTTAGCAAGCTTGAGGTAGATCAAGGTAGCCTGTTGCTTAGGACCCTCGCATGACCTAGGGTCTCAGAGTAGCCAGTCCCCCTCCTCTACATTTTGGTCAACCCAACATGAACTATTTTGGTTCCATTTCGTAGTGTTGAAGGAACCTTCTCTCGTATTTTAGGTGTGTTGTAGGTTTGTGTGTTGCAGGGTGCATAGCCTTGCAACCCAACCTATAACCCCTAGCGGCGTAGTTAGAAGGATCCATAGGCATTGTGAAGCGAAACTAGATAGGTCACCATTTGATTGCAAAACCTTTGGGATAACTTGATGAAGTCCTTTTGGAGTACGTAAACATGGCCTCCTTTATGCATCTCCCCATTCCTTCTGTGCAGCCTGTGATTGAATCGCCTACTATAATCTTTACATCACAAGACCTACCTATGAACACAAATAGAGAGCCTTCTCCTCTGTACATTCCCGCTCACATCAATGAGAACATCATGACTAGTTTTCCGGTTGATCCCACATGGCGTGTGAATATTATAGGAAAGGAGATTTTGCTGATAAATTTATTGCATAAGGATGGATATGATGAATCAAAGAGCATAATATGTATGCACGATAGGCTCTCGGACCCTCCAATTGGTTCCATCACTCTCTCAGTTATGGTAGGACCCAAGACTATAAATGCTTCTTTCAATATCATCCCAGAGTCAGACTTTTTCAGAGTGAAACTAGGCATCCCATGGCTAGTTTCCATGAATGTAGTCGCTTCGGTAATTCATAAGTGTTTGAAGTTTTCTCATGAGGGCTTTGTGTATGTTGCACACGACATTGGATATAAACCTTTGGTGTCGCGTGGGGGCTACTCGCTATATCACTTCTGGCATACCCTTGTTGGTCTGCTTCCTCCAAGGACAAACTTGTATCACACCTATGCCAAATACAAGAATAGGGGCATAGCACCGAAGGTGACCTACCCTATTTCCCCTTACACCATTTTTGTTAAATTCTCTATGATCACGTAGCAACAGGTTGCTTCCTCCTCCTCTCAAAAGGGGTAGGGGAAGTCTGCTCATGTCCAAGACCCTTCCTCTTCTTCTATTGTCTCATCCACTTCTACCTCTCGCCCTGGCATGGCACATTCAACATCTGCTCCTATTCCTTGCATAGAGAGTCCAATGGTGTCTGCTTGGTGGAAGGCTAAGTGTCAAGTATTCAAACTTCCCATCTTATCCACATTGTTGAGGCCCATTGTTTATGGTAAGGGGAAGGGTCCTCGTGGAGTTTCCCCTGTGTCTTAGCCTCTGCAGCCTCTTATTGCTCCTGCCCCTCAAGTGGTGAATGGGAAGAGGCTCATTGCTAAGACATTTGAGTCTGATTCTCCACCTATTTCAGTCTCTGCTCTTGATGAGGGTCGTTGTAGTCCTCATCCTTTAATTAAAAATGTCAAACCAGAGCAGTGTCCATGGCAATATGCAAGAGGGAGAAGAAATCATTTGCATGACATTCTTTTTCTACAAACAGAACTAAAAGGCAATGCATGAAAGAAATTGTTGGAATCAAATATAATATAATATCTTATAAATAAAAATGTTGGAATCAAATGTATCTTAAGAAGCATTCAAAGGGAAATTCTAGAAATGTAAATAACAGGGAATGGAAAGATTGTTGGAAAATAAACTATGAAATGAAAACTACAAACAACTACACTATTGTTGCTAAAAAAAACTAAACTCTATTATTCTATAAAGCTCTTCCCCATTTGATTCCTTGATTACAATGAATTTATAGAATTCTTATCTTCAACTAATCTGCCAAGAATGTGGATCTCAGATCCTATTTTTGGGGAGAAAAACTAGATCTTCTTCCTCAGATTTTGCTGCCTTCTTTCACGCCACTTTTATTTCAGTCAGATTCAATCACAAGTTGTGCATTTATTTTGGTGAATATCTTCAAATGGTTTTTGATTTTTTTCCCCTCGTTCCCAACTTTCCAAATCATTTTGAAATTATATATTTCGTTAAGAAACAAGGGAGATATCACCGTTTTACTGAAACTGTGTGTTTAAACTTCCTATTTTATTGCTTCTTTCTGGAAGTTTTCTGACGTTTCAAAATTTATGCTTTAAACTACTAATTGTTGATTACAAGGAAAACCACGCAATAGCATTAATACATGAAATGATACTAATTAAGCAAAATACATGCTTTTATTTGGCTAATAGATGAGAAAATTTATCATCTCATCAGCTCCTATGCTTCCTACTCCTACTCTGGTCCAAGAAGTTTCCCTTCCATCGATGACGGTTTTGGAGGACACACCTATGGTAGAACAAGAGCCTCTTGTTCCTTCTCAAGTAGTGAGTTCTAGTTCCTAGAGTTGACGATACCAGTTTGCATGTGAGCATAAGCATTGGAGGAAGGCTTTGGCTACTGAGATAGCTACCTTGTAGAAGGAAGAAGAGGAGCTAGCAGCTCCTATTTTGACATATCTTGATGTGCCTTCTCCTTTTGTTTCTTTTTCTTTAGTTCCCATCACCTCGATCTTGCTTCCGGCTCCCCCCGCGAATGCTAATGAACCTCACACCAAAAGGGTGCAAGTGTTCATCGCTCCCTTGGTGGAGCCTCCTCTTCCAATGTCCCTTCTAGAAATCCCTCCATTTTCTCAGCTCATGGACATGTTGAACACCATGGTGGTGTCCACCAAAACCTTGTACTCTTCCTCCTCGCCTTCTACTTCCTCTATGGGGATTTTGCATCCTCCGATGAAGCATAAGTTGGAGGACGACCTCACTTCCAATGGAGGTCGAAAGAAGGGATCACCTTCTTTGGGAGAGGTTTTTGCTTTGGCCTACACCATCCTGGTGATGGAGACAACCTCGACATCTCCCGATTTTGTCACCATCTCTTTTGATGAGATCGATGGTGGATCTCGGGTGCCTCCTTCATCTCCTACTCAGTTAATACATGGAACTCCTGCTAAGTGCATGTTTAAATTGGATGATAATGTCTCGACTCTATCAGTGACATTTACCTCACAATAGTTGAGTGAAGAAGACCTTGAGGGGCCTTCTTCCTTAGTTCTTGTTGTATAAGAGTCGAAGGGTGCTCCCCTTGCTATCCCAACCTTGTAGGCTCATCTACCCTCCCCTTATGATGATCTAGATTGGGAGAATGAAAACCTCCTGGTTGATGAGGACTAGGGGAGTACCTCTTCTTTATCTATAGATTAGATTTATGTGTGTGTTGTGTTTCCCCCGTGCTTGTTTTAATGTGTTCCTAGAGGACCCTTGCCACCCTTGTAGGTGCTTGGATATAGGAGTGAAATTGTGCTGTAAACTTCCTCTATATGTTGCATCTTTCTTCTATATGTTGTATCTTGATTTTCAATAATTGGGGATGATGCAAAGCATTGGGGGAATTTAGACATCCGTTCCATGTTGACCTAATTTTTTATTTTCATTTTGTCTTCATGTGCTATTCTTCAGATATGGGAATTCATGGGATTATGATCTTTCGCTTCTACACTACGTGTTACCTATTTTGATGAGTTGATCTAGCCCTAGATTCCCACATCCCCCTATTTCTTGATTTCTTCATCTTTGCTTATCTTTCTTATTCATCTTTCTCTCTTCTTTTCTTACTTAGTGATGTTGTGGTGCCTATGTGTTGTCCCTCGTGTGTGTGACAAAATATCCACATCTACATCTCATCATGTATCATGGGCCATGACATCTCTGCATCTTCTTTCTTTCCTTAGGATGTCACATGCTCCTTCAATTCGCACACACCATCCTAAGGGGGGCTCCTACTTCTCCAATTTTCAATAAGGTGTATTTGGTGGCCAATGAATCCCTCGCTGAAAATTCTACAATTTTTTTTCAAAAATCACATCCTTCAACAAGGATCCCCTTAGCAAGATTTTTTTACGAAAGAGAATTTGTAGCAAAAAGGATCGAATATTCACCTTCGAGGAGGCCATTTTTTTTTGGATTCCTTGACGAAAGAGAATCTTTCAAAAGGATTTCTTGATGACAAGATTGTTTGCAAAAATTTCATTGCTTTTCAAATGAAGTGTCCCTTTGTGTGGGCCCCTTGTAGTCTTGTAGGGTTCTTGAGGAACCCCTTTGAAAACTTATCCTTCAATTGCTTGTTTTGAGATATGACTGTTTGTCTATCTACATGAATTTTTCTTGCCTAACATGTTTTGTCTGCGGATTAACATGTTGGTTTGTAGACCGAGCAATTGTGAAGCTACTTTCATAATCAAGCTTGGAGGATTTAGCACCTCGTCGAGCTTGCCTTGTAAGATCGAGCACCTATAAGGGTCAATTAGACTCTGTAGAGCCTTCCATTTGTGGCCCCCCAGGATCAAGCACTTGTGAAGCACTTTCATTCTGTAGGAACAAGCACTTGTAGAACCTTTGTTCACCTTTTGCGGGACCGAGCACCCATGGAGCCAATTTTGTAGGATCAAGAACCTAAAGAGATTTTATTCAAATTTCCATAGGACCAAGTATATATGGATCCATCTCTCTCTCCCACACATCCAAACATGTCAGATTGCGGTCTACTTCCTTGACGATTCAGGTATATGTTTTTGAACTTTTTCTCTACTTTACCTCGCATTCACTGACAACTATGCTTGCTAAAGTGGGGGAAAAATGTAATGGTGTGAATTTGCATCCCTAGGAAAATTCCACATTTACATTACCCCTACCTTAGAGAATTAAATCCAATGATGCAATCCATACACCCGCCTATTATCCTTGTCCACTTGGCAACTCATTTATGTGTCAATGGGGAAATTTATGTTGGGGACACTAGCATGGCATGCGGATGTCCGCGTGGCATGCTTGCATCCTAACAAAATTCCTTCCTCTAGAATCCACAAAGGCATTACACTCCTCCATTGGACACGAAGTGTAACGTTTGCTGCTCCCTTGACCAAGTTCAAACGAACTTTTTGCCTCCTTTTTCCTTCAAATTGCTAAAAAATTCATTCTACTGAGCTTCTTGAAAACTTCTTGATTGAATTCACTCTACACATCCACTTTTAGATCCTTCAAGTTGCATCACCACCTCCATTATAGCTGCAAGCTACTATTTTGTTGGTTCCTCCTCTCCGTTGTTGTGATAGTGTTAGCTTTGGAGAGCTTGCAAGCTCTCTCCTTCCTCCATTTTCCTTGAGAGCATGTGGTTTAAAAGGTGATATCCACCATTTTCATTCACCTTTGCATTTATTTATATTATAGCATATTGTTGTTTGAGTACTACTTGGTACTTCCATTTCTATGTTCTCTTTATCATCTTTCTATACAATCGTTTCTATTTGGTTGTCTGTCGAGGTGGAAACACCAAAGTGGAGGATTGACTGAGGCAGTCCTCTAAACACAGCTCCAACATTTTCTTGTTCTTCTGTGTGTAGGTACTTCTCGATTGGAGCTATTCAAAGAATTAAGTTACACAAAGTTCGATACTATCTTCTCATCCTTCCTTTGTAAATTCGAGCATATCTTGTTAAAGTATTCTTCTTGTTGTATTATGTTTCTGTATTTCCTTTACATTTTGGTACAACATAAAATCTCTTAGTCAGGCTGTTAGTTGCATTTTTGATGTTTTTATTTGTCTTAGAAGTCCTCTATCTGTACGAATGCCAACACCCCACCGAGACACCAGTGCACCACACTAGAGTCTGTGTCCTACACTGCAGTCCTCAGGCAGTGAGTTCTCTGAGTTGTAGATTGAACTCTAAGAATCAACTTGCTTGACTTCTTGAAACATTCAGTTTATAAAAGGACAGTAGCAACCAAATTGTTTTTCCTTTTCAACCTTAACCACTTGACCTTTTTGAATCACTTAGCAAGCTTGAGGTAGATCAGGGTAGCCTATTGCTTAGGACCCTCCCATGACCTAGGGTCTTAGAGTAGCCAATCCCCTTCCTCTACCCCTAGTTATGCCAAAGTGCTTAATTCCCACTTTTTTTTTATGATAGCATGTTGTTTATCCAAAATACAATAGATGAAGTAGCTCACACTCTTGATATATTGGATCTCTTTTGTACTATCTCAGGTCCAAAATTTCCATGCAAAAAAATTGAATTCATTGACTCGCCCAAACCCACATCCTCCTTAGATCCCTAATGAGTGACGTGAAATTAAGCATGGTACAATCACTAGATACCTTGGCATACTCTTCAGGTTTGGAGTCTCCCCTCAAAGATATGTGAATTGGGTTATGACCAAATTCAAAGGAAAGATTTTGATTTGGACTAATTAATTCCTTTCCATGGTTGATTTCATCCAAATTTCAATTAAAATACTCCTAACTAGCCATGTTTACATATCATCTTGTTTGTTGTCAGCTAAAAAAAGTTACAACTAGCTAACACAACTTATCAGGATTTTTGTTTGGGCCAAATGGGGAAATAAAAAAGGTTCTCCTTCCATGTCTTGGTTACATTACATTCATCCAAAATACAAAGGCTCTTTGTGGATTATTGATCCTTACAATCAGGGCATTTGTCTTGCCACTAAGTGGATTGTGCATGCTTTGGAAGGAGAGGTCCCTTGGAAGCATTTGGTGTGATTTCACATTCAATCTGTTGTTGCTATCCATGCTTGGGAAATGGTCAATTAGAATGATAAACTATTACTAGCTCCTTATATTGAAACCCATGGGTTTGTGCCATTCAACTCTATTTGGAAATCTTGGAAAATCACTTCTAAGAAGCTAGTTTGGTATGATCAATCCTTTAGCCATGGTACCAGCTTTGCAACCTCTTCCATATGGTGGAATCGTTTGATTTAAAAAGATGTTAAACCCCTAGGTTCTATTAAGAGTTTTAAAGGAAAGCATATTTTTAAAAAGGGAATTCAAGTGTTTCATGATTTGTGGGATCTAATCAAATTCAAATGGCAACAACTTTGAGCCCAGTTCAACCTGTCCTCTTCCACTAAACAACCTCTTCTCCAAATCCAACTACTAGTCCCCACAACCTTTTTTTTATTGTTGTCCTCTCCTTGCCATTCTAACTTTTTGAAAGATTAGAGATGACCTAATAATTGTAATTGTAATATCTAATTTTTTCCTCTAAAAACAACTTATAGGCAACTCCTCCCTTCAATTTTTCTCTCACCTTGTATCAATATCAAATGGAACTACGAATTTTGTTAGACAAATTAGAATGAGACTAGCCTTCAAATCTAGCTATCTAAAGCAGATGCTCAATCCCAAAATTTGGCTTAAAATATTCTTTATGCTAAGTTACCCATCAATAACCATCTTGAATTTCTCCACCCACCATTATTATGTCCTTTTTGCAACAATTTTGAATCCATTAAACATGCCTCCTAGCTCTAATCTCATGCTTGAAACCTTTGGCATTCCCTTTTCACTTTGCTTTCTGCCCTCTTCAAGCATACCTAGTCATGGAAAACCATGTTTCTTGGTGTTTCTCCTTGTCACAATGTTCTAACACAACTATGTAGGAAAGCCATCCTCAAGTTCATTTGGAAGTTTCGTTGTTCTACAACTTTTTCTACCACTTCTCTATCTCTTCAAATTGAAATCCAAATAATTTTTTGGAACCTTTCTCTACAGATTATTAATTTATCTACAACACAATATTATTTACAAACTAACAATGATCTCAAAATAGATATTATCAATCTCCAAGCACAACTGTAGTTAGTTGAAGCATTGTCAAATTAGCTATTGAAGGAGGCTTTTCATGGTGGTTTTGGAGGCTATTTGGATCAGTATAATTTTGTGATTCTTGGCTACTCCAACTCTGTTATGTATATCATCTATATTTTGCTTCACTTTAGCAGTCCATCTTTCTTGTTTTTACTTAATGGTTCATGGATATTTTCCTCAATTTGATGGGATTTTTATGACTGTATTGATACTATTATAGTTGATGTTTATGTTTATGTTGTTGATGTAGATGATGTTTATACTTTTTCTATTGTTTATACTATTGTTGTTGTAGCTGTGAAATCCTAACGTTATCTTTGTTGAGTTGATCAATCTTTGTTTGATTGTTTCTATTTTGTTTTTGTTATTTCTAATATAATCTATTTTTATTCTTAATCCAGGGTAAGTGTACCAAGTTGTGACACAAAAATGGCTCTTAAGATGCCACTTTTTTTTTTTAAATCAACAAATTATGATGTTCATGAGAAAATGAAAATAGTTACACTCAAAGTTTGAAGATGCAACAAGAACAAGAGTTGTAATGATCAAAATCTACTTTCTAAGCTACTATTTTTTTTTAAAATAATGAAGATTAAGTGTTTCAAAAAGGGGTCACCAAAAGTGGTCTTGTTTTTCTAAAAAAATAGCATAGTGTTTGTTGTGACCCCCCTTTCTTGTTAACTTTTTTTTAGAATTTCAAAAATTTGAATGGTGAGAAATTAGCTAACACCATGTAGTTTATCTCATTTCTTTCGGCTAATTTTTTAATGAATATATAATATTTTATGAATTTTTGAAGTGGACACATCTTGAAAAGCTGAAATTTGAGTGTGCTCCCCCTAATTTTTTTGAAAAATAATCGAAAATCAATTTTTTTCATTATGTGTAGAATGGAGTCTAGTTTATGAAAGATTAATTTGTTTCAGAATTCAATGAATGAGTAAAAATCTATACTAAAACTAGCACATGTTGGTTTTTGACAAAAAATAGAGGCAATGACAAGAGAAGTTATGGATGAAATTAATGTCATCATGGTTTTTTATAAACTTGCATTGAAAGACGTGTAAACCTAACAATTAGCACGACCAAAAATGTGTGAAATTTTGTTACCCTTCATAAAATCATGTCCTTGACATGAAATGGTTGTCCAAGCCTTTGGGTTGGATTCCCAAGGAAAAATCCAAACCTTTGGGTTGGTATTTTCCAATGCAACTCATTTGGTGAGTTTCAAATGGATTGCATTGACAAAAATCCAACTCCGCTTTCTATTTGTCTCTCTCTACCCCACTTTGATAAGGCTTAAAGTTTACGGTTTATGATTGATGATGGATAATTGAGGTTTTACCTTTCACTCCCTCTTTTCCTCCTTCCCTCTTAACCAATACTTACCCTATCCTCTCTCAACCCTCTCTAGGTCTCTCCCACCCTCTCTACCTTTCCTTCCCTCCTTAACCCCATCTCCATCCTTGCCTCCCTACCTCTCTCTTCTTCTATATCCCTTTTTTACTTTTTCTCACCCATCTCTCTCCTTTCTCTTGATCACTACCTCTATCTTCCATTTGTTTCTTCTCTCTCCTTCCCTCTCTAGGTCATCACCTCTTTATCTCCTCCTCCCTATGTCTCTCACTCCCTCCATGTGTACCTCTCCATCCATACCTTGTTACTCCTCTATCAATACTTCCCTTTCACTCTCCCTCTCTTCTCTCTACCCCTTTTTAGGTCTCTCCCACTCTCTCTCTCTCTCCCTATCTCCCTCTCTACGTTTCCTTCCCTCCTTACCCCCATTTATATCCTTGCCTCCCTACCTCTTTCTTCTTCTCTCTCCCTCTATTATTGTTTCTTTCCCATCTCTCTCTCTCTTGATCACTACCTCTTCCTCCCACCCTCTCTCTCTCCCCATCTCCACGAATCTCCCTCCTCCCCCCTTTACCTCTCTACCTCTCCCTCCTTATCTCATTATCCACCCCTCTTCCACCATCTCTACCTTGCCTTCCCTCCTTAGGTTTTAAGGGTTGAGGGATTAGGGTTTAAGGTATAGGGTTGAGGATTTAATGTATAGGGTAGAGGGTTGGGGGTTAAGGGTTGAGGGATTAGGGTTTAGGGTTTAGGGTTTAAGGTATAGGGTTGAGAGATTAGGGTTGAGGGTATAATGTATAGGGTAGAGGGTTTATAATTGAGGTTTCAAGGTTGAGGGATTAGGGTTGAGGGTTTAAGGTATAAGGTTGTGGGATTGGGGTTGAGGGTTTAATTTAATAGGGTAGAGGGTAGAGGGTTTAAGAGTTAAGGAATTAAGGCTTTAAGGGTTTAGGGTTGATAGTTAGGGTTTAAGGTATAGGTTTGAGGGATTACGGTTGAGGGTTTAAGGGTGTAAGGGTTTAAGTGTTGAGGGTTGAGGGTTTAGGGTTTAAGTGTTGAGGGTTTAGGTATAGGGAGGGTTGAGGTTGAGGTTTGAGGGTTGAGGGTTGAGGGTTTAAGGGTTGAGGGATGAGGGATTAGGGGTAGAGGGTTGAGGATTAGAGTTAAGGTTAAGGGTTGGAGGGTTGGTTGGTTGATTTTTAAGGATTGAGGGTTTGAGGGTTGGGGGGATGAGAGGGTAGAGGTTAGGGGGTTGTTTAGGGTTTTGAGGGATTAGGGCTGAGGGTTAAGGGCAGAGGGTTGAGGTTGAGGGTTGAGGGTTGAGGGTTGAGGGTTGAGGGTTGAGGGTTGAGGGTTGGGAGGGTTGAGAGTTTTAAGGGTTGAGGGTGAGGGATGAGGATTGAGGGTTGAGGATTAGGTTTTAAGGGTTTTAAGGGTTGAGGATTGAAGGGTTGAGGGTTGTGAGTTATAGGGTTGAGGGATTAGGGTTGAAAGGTTGAGGTCCTAAGGTTGAGGTTGAGATATTGGGGTTTAGGGTATAGGGTTGAGGGTTTAAGGGTTTAAGGTTTTTGGGTTGAGGGTTGAGGGTTGAAGGTTGAGGGTTATAGGGTTGAGGGCTTAGGGTTTAAGGGTTGAGGATTAAGGGATTAAGGTAAGGCATAGGGTTGAGGGATTATGGTTGAGGGTTTAAGGTTTAATGGTTGAGGCTTGAGGCTTGAGGGTTTAAGGGTAAAGGGTTAAGGATTGATGGTTGAGGTTTTAAGGGTTGAGGGTTGAGGGACTAAGGGTTTAAGGTATATAAGGTTGAGGGATTAGGGTTGAGGGTTTAATGTATAAGGTATAGGGTAGATGGTTGAGGGTGTAGGGTTGAGGGATTAGGGTTGATGGTTTAATGTATAAGGTAGAGGGTAGAGGGTAAGGGTTTAAGGGTTGAGGGTTGAGGGATTAGGGTTTAAGGTATAGGTTTGAAGGATTAGGGTTGAGGGTTTAATGTATAGGGTTGAGGGTTTAAGGGCGTAAGGGTTTAGGGTTTAAGAGTTGAGGGTTTAGGGTTTAATTTGAGGGTTGAGGGTTTAGGGATAGGGATTAGGGATGAGGGTTGAGGGATGAGGGTTTAAGGGTTGAGGGTTGAGGGATTAGGGTTTAAGGGTTGAGGGTTGAGGGATTAGGGTTTAAGGTATAGGGTTGAGGGATTAACGTTGAGGGTTAAGGGTTGAGGGTTGAGGGTTGAGGGTTTAAGGGTAGAGGGTTGAGGGTTTAAGGGTTTAGGGTTGTGGGTATAAGGGTTGATGGATGAGGGTTTAAGGGTTGAGGGATTAGGGTTTAATGCTTGAGGTTGAAGGGTTGAGGGTTATAAGGGTGAGGGATTAGGGTTTAAGGTTTGAGGTTTGAGGGATTAGGGTCTAAGGTATAGGGTTGAGGGATTAGGTTTGAGGGTTGAGGGTCAAAGGTCGAGGGTTGAGGGTTGTGGGTAGAGGTTTAATGGTAGAGGGTTAAGGGTTGAGGGATTAAGGGTTGAGATTTTAATATTTAGGGTTTTAAGGGTTGATGGTTTAAGGTTGAGGGTTAAGGGTTTAAGGGTTTAATACTTCTTTGCCTCTCCATCCCTCCTTATCCATCTCTACATCTCTCACTCCTTGTCTCATTACTACTCCTCTAGGTCTCTCCCACTCCTCTCCTATCCTTTTCACTATCAATAAATATCATTAAACCTCTTCCTCCATCCCTTGCTACTCCTTTAGGTCTCTCCCACTCTTATCTCTTCCCTATGTGGGTCTCTGTGTAGGGTCAAGGCTTTCACAATTAGAAATTCTTTATATAGCACATTTGACACTCACCAAATTGCAAGGCCTCCAAACATGACATTTGACGCTCACAAAATTGTAAGATTTTTTGCATCCTATTTGGCACTCACCAAATTTGGCGAGCACCAAATTTCCTTTGCCAAAAATGGTAAAAAGGGAGTTGACCTATGATACAAGCCCACTGTTCTTTGCATTTGTCTAGTTATGCACTTTCTCTGATAGGAAAATACCTTTTTATGCAGTTGACTTGTTGTAGTACCATATTATGCTTGCTCTATAACCTTTTGAGAACCGATTTATTGTAATATATTATTTTCACATGTATTATTCAGTAATAGTGTTTATATATTAGGTATATAAATAAGGAGAATGGAATAAAAATATTTGAAAGGCCATGAATGATCATGAGTGCATTATACAAGAGTGAAGATACAACTCTATTCATGATCCATTATTTAATAGGATAGTTCAAGAATAATTCACAGTTTATGGACTACTCTAAGAAGACTTGGTGTGAGAACAATGGATTCATTGGTAACTTAAATTTTAAAAACATATTTATGTTACTAAAATTTTATTTTTATGAGGTTAATTCCTTTACCCAATGTCACTATTTTTTCTACTTTCAAATTATATAAATATGCGGCTCAAAAAAATCTTAAACTTCACTCATGCTAACTAGGATACCAATGTATCCATTGGTTCATACTATTGTTCGTTAATTATGTATTGAACACTTTCGACACATATTTTAAAAAATTAATCATAGAAAATTAGAACAACCGAGGGAGATAGTAAAATAATTTTGTATTCCCCAATGAATATTATGCAAAGAGGAAATACAAGAAATAGCCCTAGTTAGTAGGCACACCAATTAATTCTAAGCATGAAGCAATTACTCGTGATATGGATGATTGTAAATGTTAGGGAACATATTATATTTTTTACAACCTTTTTTTATATTTTTTTTTCTAAATATTGAGTTCATAATTTTTTTTTAATGCAAATAGCCTTATATCATCTATAAATAACTCATTGTCGATTATCTTTTATAGGTTTTATGGTCCTCAAAAGGTATACTTGATCTATATTTAGAAGGTTTTAAAAGTGAGTAGCAGAGATGGGTTGGTTTTATTTACCAAAGATGAATGGTGTAAGATAAGATAATTTTCTTTACATTTTCATAATTTTTCTAAGAAAATATTTTTTTGTTTAACTATGTTGTCTAATAAAAATAAATTATGCTTGTTCTTAGTAATGATACATGCATAGTTAGGGAGGTAAAGATGAACATTATAGATAATTTCATACCTTAATGCAATCATGTAGACATGAATGGTAGCTATTCGAATTCTCATGAATTCCTTGTTGCACAAGTTATAAATTAACGAGTAGATACATGCTTTCAATATTTGCATTGATAATTTTAGGAGTGATATCAAAGAATAAAGTACACTACCATCTCTATTCATTCTAAATTTGAGTGTAGCTAAGGACACATATGTCCAAAATTGGCTATAATTCAATGCATCTAAGGAACATGCTTGTAGCACATGTAGCAAGTAATTCATTATAGAAGACTTGAACAACTTAGGGGAAACTACAAGACCTTTAATTCACTAGTGAAAATCATGCAAAATAAAATTCAAGAATTTTGTTATCTACTAGGCAAAAAATTAGTTTGAGTGTGAAGCAATTTCACATGATACCTTGTAAATGTTAGGGAACATACTTTATTTATTATAGCATTTTTTTTTTCAAATATTGAGTACATAAGATTTTTGTTTTTGATGTAGGTAGCCTCATATTATCCGTAAATAACTCATTATTTATTGTCTTTCATAATTTTTGTGGTCTCCAAAGGTGTATCAGATTCATTACTCATGTACTTATTACTAAGAATGTTTGAAAGTAATCTTCAATTTCCAATCCCAAATTTCTTATTGGTTTTATTTTTCTACTAAATATAGATATTTTAATGTCTTGATACATTTTTTAAGTTTATTGTTGCATCTTCCATGTCAACAAGTTGACACTACGATACAAAGAAAGAAATCACAATTTATGGTTAAAAGAATTGTGAAGAGAATTAGAGCTCCCAAAATTGTATAAAATCTTCTAAAGAATGAAATATATGAATTTTTCCTCTTTATTTTATGTTTTTCCTAAATTATATTACTACATATCAGCCAAATGATTTTACATATTCCTTCCAATTTATGTTGTCATTTTAACATATTGATTTTTTTTCTACCCTACATAGCTTCTTTGATGATGGTCCTATAAATATAGGGAAGAAAATACATGTAGGTTTGCATGCTAGTTTTGTAGGAGTATGAAAATGAGCATGATAAATTAAAAATATATTTTATGTTCTTGATTGGTTTAACTATATCAATTTGATTGTGGATTTTACATGTGAATAGGTTTGAACACTCAAATTTAGATAAATGAATAAAAATTTACAATTGAAAGAATTATAAAGAAAATGAGAACTCTCCAATTTTCTATTATATATATTTTTCTAATCATTTTCTAATAAAAGCCATGCAAAATAAATATTATCACAAATATAGTTTTCATGTAATAATTTTCTTCTCTAGTTAAATGAATCAAATATATTTTGTGTTCTTACTATATGTTCTTCCTAAATAATATGAATACATGTTGGCCAAATGGTTATTTTTTAACAATAAATGATTTTGATTAAAAAATTGATATGTTTAACACATCTTACAAGTTTCAATATCCTTTGATTAAAATAATGTAATCATGACCAATGGGATGTTTATAACTTACTCTTATAATATGATTGTTAAGAAAATGTAAGATTAAACCTTTACAAATTTTATTTAAATGTAAGTTAGAAGGACAATCAATAGGGAATCTAATCTTTCTTTTTTTTGTCTCGATGACATTATGTTTATTAATGTCATTTTTACCGGAGAGAATAAATACTTGATATATAGTTAAGCGTGAAGAATATAATCCTACTAAAACTATTTAAAATCTTTATTGTGATTCATGGCAGAGTATTTTAGATAAATTTAGGGCGAGGGTTAATCACTGGACTACCGGTGGTTATCCTTTGCTGGCCGTGTTCAGCTTATCAAGTCTGTGGTGCAGGCTTTTCCCATTTACCGATGCATGCTTCAGGTTGCCCCTTTGGGTTTTGTTAAGGATTTAGATTCGGTGACACGACAATTTTTATGGGCTGGTTGCTTGGAGTCTTCCAAATGGAGTTTGGTTAGATGGGAAGTTGTTTGCAGCCCGAAGCAATATGGTGGCTTGGGCTTGCGGTAGATGGCTTTGACTGGTGTGGCTCTGGCTGGGAAATTGTATTGGAGGTGGTGTAAGGAGCATGATAAGAGTTGGGCCAGGATCCTTTCTCAGAACTATTTTCTGGGGATCCCTCAACTCGAAATACCTCGATACCCCCTTCTTGGGAAGGGCTCAGTGATTTGGAGCATTCTTAAGAAAGGGGCTATGCTCATTAAGGATGGTTTATTTTGGATTTGTAAAAAGGGGACCGAGGTTCAGTTCTGGTCAAATTCTTGGGATGGATCTCCCCCCATCATTTCTCAGTTTCCTCACTTGTTGAATCTCTATCAGAGATTTCTTGAGGTTGGTTGGACACGGGTGAGTGATTTTAAGTCATTATCCTCTCGTGGTCAGTTGGAGGTGGCCGGATGGACGTCTCCCGATGAATGGCCTGATGTTGGTTTGCCTGAAGAATGTGTTGAGCTACACAATATCCTTTCCAGTAGGCATTGTAGCTCTCTCCAACATGATGATGTGCTTTCCTGGTCTCCCAATCCTAAAGGGGAATATACTATTGCTTCTAGATATCGAGAGTTATTGTGCCACAGGGTGGATGGGGATGAAATTCAGTGGTGGAAGAAGATCTAGAATAAGTCTTCTTGGCCAAAATGTAAATTTTTTGTTTGGATGTTGGCTTGGAACAAGTGTTTGACTTTGGAAAATATTCGGAAGTGAGGCTTCCAGGGTCCTTCTATCTGTGTTTTGTGTGGGGCTAACGAAGAGGACTCTACTCATCTATTTTTTCGTTGCCCTTTCTCCCTCCAGCTTTGGCACTTCTGGTGGGGGGTTTGGAATAGTCCCTGTGTTCATGCTTCCTCCTTGATTGAGTTTTGGCAGAGGCTGGGTAGGCCTCCTTCTATGGCCCTCTTTTTGCAAGAGGTATGGTCAGTGGGACCTATCTTCATATTGTGGCAGATTTGGTTGGAACGGAACCAACGGATATTTCGTGGAGAGAAGAAGCTGGTGCAAGAAATTTGGCAGAGAATTTTGGGCATGGTTCAGGAGATGGTGGAAGCTAAGTGTGAGTTGGAATTCCCTTTGGAGAAAAGGGATGCAAAAGTGGTGGAGAGATTGGGGTTTCAGGGGCTGTCCTTGGCCTCAACATGTGTAAAGCGTGGTAGGCATACGAAGCAGAGAGTTCATAGGTCTAGATATTGGCAGCTTCCCCCGACTAGGGTTCTAAAGATCAATACTGATGGTTCCTCCAGAGGCAACCCGGGGCCGGCTGGTATTGGGGGGATTGGTAGGGACTCTTTGGGTTTAGTGGTTTTCCTTTTTTTGATCTATGATGGAGTTCATACCATCAACCTTATGGAAGGGTTGGCAATTCTTTGTGCTTTTGAGAGAGCTTATGATTTGGGATGGAGAAGGGTTGTTTGTGAATCTGATTCCTAGGTTTTGATCAATCTTCTTATTAAGCAGAAAGTGGATGATGTTAGTTGGCAGTTGGTTGGGGTGGTGCAGTAGATTTTGCGGGTTAGTTCTTTAATGGAGATGGTGAATTTCGTTCATATTCCAAGGGAGTGGAATAGGACTGCTGATTGCTTGGAAAAATGGGTGTCTGAGCATGCTGAGGGATGGAGAATTGAGGAGTGGGATCTGGTTCCTCTGGTGCTTCATCTTGATCTTGAGAGAATTCTTGTTGAGGATAGGGAAGGAAATGGTGATGGTTGATGGTGTTGATTGTTCTTTTCTGCTCTGTGGCTTCGTTTTTCCTGGGGACCTTGGTCTCTTGATTCCTTTGTAATGTTGTTTACTGAGTTTCAATAAAGTTTTTACCCCTTTTTATTAAAATATTTATTGTGATGTTTTTGTTGACTATATTTCATTATTTCTTACTAGCAATGATAAGCTCTAGTTATATTTTTTTGTGGTGTTGATTGCAAATAAAGTGCTTATGTTTTCTCAAAAAATTATCTATGGTTATTTACTATATTGAAGGATTATATAAATTTAAAACTAAAATAATGAAGCTTAACATGTTAGATTGCATTTTATGTGATCAAAATTTAGAAGGTGTATTAGAATTTATTGATTTTGTGAATCAACTATTTTAATCTATGTTCTCATAGACCAATATATGGAATTCAAAAATTTATGCATATTATTCTTATTGATAAATTATTAGTTGTGAGTGATAATAAGATACTTGGAGAACCTCTAGAATACAAATAGAAGTACATATTTTCTTCATTATAGAACAATATTACCATTTGAATACACTATAAACACATTTCCTTCATCTTAGAATAATATTATTCTACACACTATAGACCTAAATTATTTTCTAAATGAAAATGATCATAATCTCAATATACTTCGAATTTGTGTGGTTGGAAGATTTTTTATGGCATCAATTCAATTAGTAGTTGCAAATTGACATCCATATTTTTTTTAATACACTTGCATTCTATGTTTAGAGAAATAATTAATACATAAATGACCTAAAGGAACAAAATAAATTAAAGTATATTATCCATGTCTACAATTCAAAAGCTTCCAAAATTTGAAAAACCTCCAAGCATTTCCTAGTAACAGTATAGAAGATTATGATGATATAACAAAATTGAGAAGAATTTTCTCCAAAATCTAGCAAAAGAAGCCATTCCCAAGAAAAGGTCAACTAAATTCACTATCTATTATAATTTATTTCCATATACATCATTTCAATTCCCATAGTTATGTCAACTAATTGATACAAAATAAAAGACATCTAATAGTCAAAGTTTTTAATCAATCTAAACTTATATATCCATAATTTCACACTAACAACATCTAATAGAATGAGTTTATAGAAAAAAAATTTAATATTTGTTCTCCCAAACCAAATATAAAATAATTAGAATTTTTTAAACATTCTTTCTATTCATGACCAATTAGTTGCAAGGGAAAATAAGTCACCTAGTGAACCTTCAAAATACAAAATATAAATACATATAGTCTTCATCTCATAAAAAAATTACACCGCACATTCTAGAACTATATTTCAAGTCAATAAGTGGCTATGAAATAACATCCATTTCATTTTTTAGCTTCCTACTAATAGATTCAAAATAATAGTTTTAAAACATGATTCATTTGAATCTAGATATTTCACTATTTTTGTGAAGAGGTCTATATTTTAGGGAAAGTTTATTGCAATCTTAGGAAGAAACCATCTATACATTTAAAATGAAAATAGTATTTCAACCATTCTAGCCTAAATATTAGGTTACCATTTCAATCTTAAGGAAGATTTTACATTTTAGTATAATTATCAAAATAATATTAGGAATCATAAAGAAAAAATGAAACCATTCAAAAAATATATTTAAATTATAAAAATCCTAACCATTTATAAGGACCGAGACTATTAATTATATAACCCCATTTCTTGAAAAAAAACATTTAATCATTCCAACTTTTGATGTAGAGGATTGTGAATTGATCAAGAGTGCTTTTAATAATATTTCCCTCATATCTTCAAATTTAATACATATTTACTAAAAAAAATTTATTTGTATTATATTATAGTTTACTTTGACTCAAAATTTGTATCAATTATAATGACAAATTGGGTTTGTGTTAAAATATTTAAGTTTGAGTAGCCCACTATTTTGCAAATTATAACTTTTTAAATTACAATAATTAAAAATTTGATTCCTTGACATTTGCATTATTATTTTTAGCAAAAGTTGCCTCAACACTATCATGATGAAAGCCAATTGCCTCTACATAATTATTTCCATTGTTCCCTTTGATGCTCTAGAATATTTAACAAGTCATTAAAGTTGTCTAATAGATTTTCAACATTCGCCTTACAAATTTCCGAGTTGTTTTTTTTAATATCAACTTGAGTCAATTAATTTCAATCTTTAATTACATATCCTTCCCACTTAATAGTTTAATCTTCTCAATTGTATCTAAGATTCTCTTTTCCAATTAAATTCTTTGGAATATCAACCTTTCATTTTCTCCTTTATATAGCTCAACTTTCTTCAATAAAATTTAAACATATATAACCTCAACAAATAGCTAAGTTTGGAAAAGCATTTTGGAGGTTGTTTCTTATTTATTGGAAGCCCCCTCTATGACTTCTTACCCCTCAAATTTTTGGTTGTACTAAAAAGTATCAATATCAAATGTTTCAATATTGGTTTTTCAATTTTAATACTCTTCCTCTTACCCTTTAAATATGTTGATCTTTCCAAGTAGAAAAAACTTTAATGATCTACATAATTCTAGATAGCATGATTTTGATGTCTTTGATAGTGCTCTATCATCATGATGATGGATCATAGAGTGTGATCTGAAACATTGATGTAAAAAACTATCACAAAATCTTTAATCCAAAAGTAATAAGACCAATATTATAGTTATAAGCACCTTACCAAGTACAATGGAATACAAACATTATACAATGTAGAAAATGTAATGATTGGAGACATTCAATAAAAAGACTCAAATATACTCTAGAATGTACATAATTTATGATCTAATTTATCAAGATGATATTAAGATACCTAGATATTTTAGGGACTACAAAAATGGTGATGCTAAACTAGATATGTGAGTTGCATATGAATTTTAAGAATAAAATATTCAATATGCAAGAGAAAATATACAAGAGGTAAATTTGGGCTAACAAGGACAACAAAAATAATTACTACAGCAATATAGTTAGTTACATAATTGAAAATTATATTGTGTTCAAGCATAAATAAGTTTTTGCATGGAAAAAAGGCTTAAAATGAGTCAATTGTTTTGTGAATGTCATACTAAGCACATACCAAGAGCACTACTAGTCAAATAAAATCATATTAAAATAGCCAGAGCCTAAATTATATTCCCAAAAAGTACTACTAAGAGTGAATTATTTTTTATATATGAGTATATCATATATGAAAGGAAGAAGAGGTGTAGAATATGATTCCTACACTAATCTAGGAGTAAAGGTGTGTGCGCAAAAAATAACAATCTTATAGTTACAAGAAAGAATGAATATTATAGTTACAAGAAAGAATGAATAAGAAATAATATACCGTATAATACACAGGTTTAAGTGGAGAAAATATTTTTGGCTATGCAACAACAAAAATTATAATACAAATCTCTAGAGCAAGTCTAGTAGCATAATGATACCTAAAAAATGATTGTATAATCCACTATCCTAAGGCCTCAATATATAAGGAAATGTAATCTAGGAAACTATAAATGGTTTCTAATACAAGGGACTCAAACCATGATCCAATTAGCTAAGATACAAAAGAGATTGTATGACATGTGTGTAATAGATACAAACATATTTCTAAAAGTTTCAGTATATTTCTCATGAGCTTAGTTTTCCAGCTTCATTAGAGGATAAAATAATGCAATAAAATAGAAAATAACAATCACCCAAGTCCAAAAAAGAAACCATTTTCTTACACATCTTAATATATGCTTTCTCACTCCTCTTAAATTTCATATATGTTCTAACTTTGTATATTTGACCATCCAACTTAGGCACCTTGATTTGGCTCTATTATACATTAAAAAAATGTTACAATATGTATCATAAATTGTCATAATATTGGTCAATATTCTAATGTATCTCCCCAACAATCATGCTCTTACATGCCATATACTCTTTCATAAGTAACTCTCATCTAAAAAAAAAAGATGATACATCATAATAATATTAGCTATTATTATAAATTAATACACAATTCTCAAAGTATTTGATACATAAAAAATAACGTCAACACAAGGTAGGATGCCAAATTTTTCAATTGAGGAAAAAACTAATTAATAAATACAAATATTAGGATAGAATATCAAGACATATTTTCCAAAATTTTCCCACTTGTTGAATACATTACAAAAGAGAAAAGGGAAACTCCAACACTAAAATGTAACTACTAAGGGTCATGATGCCCATAAAATCATTGCACCACTTGATTCTTTTGTGCTTAAAATCTTTGTTCATGCAAGAATAACATTTTGTAAAGTTTCAACCTTCTCTAGTG